>JAECUM010044785.1:0-27971 GCA_016617855.1 Megalonaias nervosa | reverse complement strand
TACGAACTATTGTTCAAAAGTTAATAAAGTTCCCAGTTATCCATTTTTTTGCTGTGGTTTTTTTTTCACAGGTAATGATAAGTCATCAATTCAATTCTGACTTTTTGTTTGAAAGAGATATTCGATGCGATAGATCTCTAGAGTAGACAATGGTGGGCAGGAATGATCACGCAAGCCTTTATACCACTCATGCAACACTGCTTCTTCTGAGATGAGACTCCATGCGGCTTCCAGGTACTCGTCCAATTTTTCTTCTTGACTCAATATTAGACCTTTATCTTGTTGAATTTGACTGGGATGATCGTTTTGACATCCATAACAATATTTCTTGGTCCATTCAGTAATTGTATACGCCAGGTGTTTGGCAAAACAGGACACTAAATGTTGTTCTTGTTCTGGCCATCTGGACTTGACTACTCGTCCTCTTTGTTTTGGTCTTGGGGTTCTGTTTTCACGCTATCCTCCCATTCCATGTCCAAATATTCTCTACTGTTCAATGAGGGATAGGAGTCTTCCATTGTTTCTAATAGTCTAGAATGACTTCTCTCAAACTGTTGATGTCTATGGTATTATCGAATTCGGCATACAAGATGACGTTGACTGTCACGGTGAGAGCTTCTGCAAACTGATGTTCCACACGCAGTTGACCGGATTTTATAAGGTGGAAATGTCCCTCGTCGCTGCCTTGGTCTGGAGCGAAATCAAAGGCCCACAAAGTGTAACCCCCTACATAATCTTCGTACGAAATGCCGTGACTGGTGTTGGTTCCTAGTTGTCCGGTAGCTTCGTACAGGGACAAGTACGATCTCAAGTAATTCTTCTGAGCAAAGTTAGGTTCGAAGGGTCTGGTACACAAGGTCTTGCCATCGCGACTGACTTCGATCTTGGACACTCTGTAGTGCTTAAACTGGAAAGGATTTTGATCGTGCTATCCGTTGAGGGCTGCATTACTGACGATGCCAACGATTAAACGTTTGGGTAACTGTCCTTGGAAAAGATGATCTTCGATCTTGGATCGGAGTCCAGCAGCAATGGTGAATGTTTTCACTTCTACACGTCGTATCGGATACTTGGCGGTCGATCTACTCAATGTGTGACTGATGTCGTTTCCCGCTTTTAGGTAACACTTCTACGCGACGCACGTAAAGTCTGGCTTCTTGGATGATGGTTTTGTACTCGTTGGCATGAGCCATCAAATGGAAAGCGACACTGCTGCGATTGAGTCTCAGGCAAATATCCACTCCGTTCAGCAAATACTTCTCTTGCAACCACATGTCCAAATGTAAGCGATCCATTAGTTCTAAATTACGACCTTGCAGAATTTTCCTTCGACGGTCGTTAAAGCCCACATTGTGAGGATCGTCATCGACTGTCAGGGCTGTGTCGTTAAACGTGTCTTCACCGGCGGTGTCAGGTTTCCATACCACGCAAACATCCAGATGAGTGTTCTTGGCCTCTTTTCCGTACGTCAAGAGATTTTCTAGGTACGCTCGGTAAGGGTAAGTATCCATACTGCTGCTGACCAGTTTGATATTCAAGTACAAATCCACTTCGCTGAACAAGGAATGCATGAAATTGTTTACGGGAGCTACTCTGGCATCGGCTCCCGGATTGGTGTTGTCGGTTTTGATCACTTTGAGTTTCAGATACAATTAACTGCTATTCAGATCGATGTAATCTTTGGGTTGTCCTTTGATTTCAGACCCGATGGGAACTGAATCCGTCAAAGAGGAGACGGGATGAAATTCGACCCATTGGGATTCTTGCATTGTCGTCATGGTCGATGGCATGGCAAACAGATCCAGTTCCGACTTGGAACAAGCGCAAGACTCTCGGTGCATCATTTTCTCTGATTTAATAATCAAAAACGTCTAACTCTCGGACAGTTTTTCTTTTCTTAGTCTTTCTAGCTCTAGGGGTGTGAAGTCCTCTGAAGACGTGTTTTCGTCGTCTTTTTTTGCCTTGTCCTTGCTGCGGCGTCAGGGAAGCAGGAATGTCTGACTCGGCATTGCCCACGGCATTTATAGGAGTTTCTCGCCGCCAAAAATGTCTTTACCCGTTTGAAGCAAAACATTTTTGCCTGCTCTCAAGAAAGCTTCCTTGGGATTTTGTTCCAATGGGCTTCGTGATCCAATTGAATGGCCTGAGGTAATTTGGCCGTGTAACAGCACAAAGTGTTATTGGGAAACACCTTCATGGAATTATCACTGGGTAACGTTAAGTTAAATTGGTTGTTCATAATTCCAGAGTTCTAGTGTCCGAGGGGTCACTGGAAGTCAGAGGAGTGTCTAAAAGAGAATGGTTAGGGTAACTTAACTGTTGGATGGGGGGCTGACGTTGGACGCAATGCCACTGTTGTTGTTGTTTCCGTTAGAGGAATATTTCAGAGACGGATTGGGAATAAGGTATCCAATGCAACAGCTAAGTAAAATGGTCCACAATTGTTTGTCTCCTTGTTGCAAACTCAAATTGGCAATGGCAGCACCGATGACACAATACACCACAAAGATCTGGCAGAAAAAGACGATTTGCGTTTTAGGCACACGTTCTCCACACCACACCCACAAGGGTTGCTTTTGTAGATCTTGCAGAGAAGAACTGGGCGACAGAGTGGTCACTGCAGTAGCTGAGGATGCGTTGAAGGGCATGATGGTCACTTCCTTTTATAGTCGATGAGTTGCGAAGCGTCGATCCAAGAGTCAAAACTGGGAGGATATCCTTTCCAACGTACTTTGGCTTCTTTGACACGTTTTTTTCCTACTTTTCGGGTTCTTCGATCGAGTATGCTTTCGATCTCGTGCACGTCGTCTTCTTTTTTGGTGACACGTTGTAACTCGAGCAAGTAAAACGTTCCTTTTAACACTTCTCCGTCCATGTCTTCCAATTTATAGACGGGAGGATGACGGACACGCACACGTTCGGTGACACGAAACAATTCGGTGGTCCAATTGGGTAAGTAACCTATGTCGAAAGTGCGTTTGGTTTTGCCAATGCGCACCCAATCTCCTGTTGCCAATACTCCATCGTTCTTGGGGATAGTTACCGTCGAGGACGGACAAAACAGACGCTCGAAGACAGTCACTTCGTTGTCGGGAGTCACTTCTTGGGGGGCACGCCCAATGCTCCGATGGTAAGATTGGTTGTACGATTGAACGAGGTGCGGTAAGATGTCGATGTACCTGAGAGTGTGTTGATGCGTAAAATATTTCCACATGCGTTCTTTCAAGGTGCGTTGAAAACGTTCCACGATGCTGGCTTTGGTTTCGGGATTCTCGGTGGTGAAAAATGTATGTCACGTTTCTTTAATTCTTTTTGGAAAGCTTGGTTCAGAAATTCGGTGCCTTTTTCAGTTTGCCATCGAAGTGGGCGACGCCCACTTTGTTTCAACACCAGTTGGAGGGCTCGCACTAACTCAGTGCTCGATTTGGAAGTCAATGGCACGACCCAATCAAATTTGGAAAAGACGTCGATGACACAAAACAAATATTTGTAACCACGATTGTAGGTGGCCAAATGAGAGACATCGGCTAAATCGGCTTGCCATTGATGATCGATGCCTTCCACTCGGGTGCGACTTCTGGAAAATTTTCGTCGAATGAGTTTGTGTAAGGTGTACGTGGCTTGTCCTTGTAACCAGCGTTGCACTTGAGGTAAACGAACACTTTTCAGTCGAGTTTTGGCAGCACGATGCAATTTCTGAACTCCTCCGTAACCTGCAGGATGGGATGGATCGTAATAAATGCTGGCTAACACCTTCTCCATTTTTCAAAAAGTGATCCACTCTTCACTGATGCTCCTCGTTTCTTCGTGTGGTATTTTCTTGGATTGTAATGCTTTACGTGTCCGACGAGCGATAGGTGTCGAGGAGGAAGATGTCTGAACTGGGGTAATCAGTTCTTGTTTCACTTCTGGTTTCCCTTCTTTCTTTTTCTCTTCTGAGGAAGAAGGGGTAGCCATCATCTTTTTAATACAACCAATTCTGGATGTAGGTGGTGTTGTTAACTTGCGTACTTTTTCTGGTGGAGTTTGGAGCTCTTCTTTTTCTGTGTTGATCACTGGGACTAGTGGTGGTGGACTTTCTGTCTTGATTACTGGGGCTAGTAGTGGTGGTGAACTTTTCATCAGGGCCTTAAAATCTTTCAGAGTGGGTAGAGCTGTTTCGTCTAAAGCTTTCTGGTGAGAGAGTTGCAGTCGTTGCAACAATTGACCGTACCGTTGCGATTTTTCCGTTTCTGACAAATCCCTGCGATCCATCAAGGATTACAATTCGTGTTGTACCTGGGACATCTCGGTCAAATGAGGATTGGGAGGTAAATGTGGGGTTCGTTTTTCTTGCCAACGATGGTATTCCATCCATCATTTGTAAGGCACTAAAGCTAGTTTTCGTCCTTCCATCTGATTTCAAGGATCACGTCTGAGATCTTTTGAATCCAGAGGTCCCTTTTATCTTCTTGGATCTTTTTATCTTCATCCTGACAGGGTCTTTCGCAATAGGCCTTTCAACAAGGGTCCTCCTATTGTTCCCATTACTCCTTTCAGTAACATGGGTAAAAAAGGTAAAATTCCTCCGCGTTGCACCAACATCTTTTTCTTTTGACCAATGGGAATTTTCTTTTGGACCATTTGGCGAAGAACGTGTCGATGTTTGGCTAAGCATTATTTCTGGTGTTTAGACAAAGGTATCGTGCCTTTCAAGACATTCAGACAACATTCGCACACGGAATCGATGGCATGTTTGGAGGATGTTTGAATGAGTTGTTTTCGCATGGGTGGAGGAGCTTTGGACAGGACGGACAACATGTCCCAATGTTTGGCTAAACGAGGTGGCAGTCCTTTCCTTTTCTTTCCTTTGGGGGAAGAAGTGGAATGTCTTTTTTGGGGTGACATCTTTCTCGGTTGGTTCTTTGGTTCCGTGGCACACAGCCAAAAAATACACTAACGTCGATGACTTGTCACATGGTCTTTTATCCTTTTTGGGGGACTATCGCTTCGTCGTAAAGGTGACGATGTGTTTTCCAAAATCACCAAAGAATCCTCCTCTTTGGTGACTCCTCTTTTTCTTTGGACGAGTGTGCCTTTTCTAGGGGTGACGTCTATGTTTGACTAAGCGTTTTTTCGGATGACGAAACTGTCTTTTTCTTTTTCCTTTCTGGACAGAAGAACGACAATGAGGAGACATCTTTTGGTGCACAACATACACTGAAGTCCATGACTCGACATGAATCCTTTAATCTTTTTGGTTTCTTTAGAAAGTTCGAGAACGCGTTCTCTAACTTTGTGGCGTGATTATCTACTAACTTATCCATATTAATGTAAAATCCTCCCCTTTAGTGGCTTCTCCTTTTATTCTTTGGACGAGTGTGTCTTTTCAGAGGGTGACGTTGATGTTTGGCTAAGCGCTTTTTAGGATGACGTGAATGTCTTTTTCGTTTTCCTTTTCCTTTTTGGACCGAAGAAGGAACACGATGGTAACGGTGTGCACTTCTTGGAGGGGACATCTTTGGGCGTTGAGCAGCACAAAAATACTGATCCGTATTGTTTGCCTCAGGTCTTTTTATACTGGAATGCGTCGCCACTGATTGTCTTTACGTCGTATCAACTTGATGACAGGCAACACACGTCGTGGAGGAGTTCGCAACGGACTAAATCGGGACAGTTCTTGCTTGGACAAATCCAGTAAACTCTGTAACACACCCGTTCTCTCTTGGACTTTGATTTTGGGGGCATTTACTTTGTGAGCAGCGGCCACTGCCGCTAAAGAGGAAGAGGGTGTCACCGCTGGAGGAGAAGTTTTTGGAGACACTCTCTTGCGTTTTCTGTGGACTTTTCTTTTTCTTTATCTGAGGCTGTCATCTGGTCTTGACACCGTTACTCTTTTTCTTTTCTTCTGGGTACGTTTGGGCTTGGCTTTTTTCTTGGGAAGAACTTTGGGAGCGTTGGGATCCCATTTTAAGAGGGAACGAATGATGACACCTCCTAGAGAACCGCTTCCTCCAGGTTTCAAAATGATTTGCTTTTTGGTTTCAGTGTCAATGCGAGGATCGGCCAGTTGCGTCAAGGATACTTTGTTTCTCTCAAAAAAACGTTTTGTTTGATGTGTAATCTGAATGATGCCTTGCAGTAATTGACGTGCTGTCACCGTAAACCATCGTAAGACTTCTTTGCGACTAGCTTCTAAGACACGAGCACGTATTTGTGGATTTTTTTCGCGACTGATGCCATACAAGGCACGAAAAAATTTAATGGAAAGATGAGACTGAAGGGATGTTATGCTGACGATGTGTGAGACAGAGTCAATGTGACCAAGCTTTTTATGGACTTTTTTTGGTGATTGTGATTAAGTCGACGAAGGGGACTTGTACACGACAGGCCCTCCGTCTTGGCACCAGTGGTGAAACAGATGGGTACGAAATCGCAAATAATCGGGAGTGGTGGGTTTTAAATCCACGAGTAAATAAGCGTGTTGGGTTTGAGTGGCATCGTCGTACGCATTTGTCAGCCAAGGCGTCCCTAACTGTTTCGCTAACACTTGTACTTGCGATTTATCTCTAGGGCTTTTAAACAAGATCACGTAATGAGCATTGAGACTGATGGGCTTTACTTTGTTGAAACAAATTTTGGGTGATGTAAATGACACTGGCATTACGATGACGTCCTTTGCGCGTAAACCACAGTTTAATTTCTTCTTTGTCTTCTCTTAACATGTCGTCAAAAATAACCAAATGAGTTTGACTAGGGTCAGACACGATCCCGTCGTCTTCGCTAGGAATGCCTTCCATAAAGACGATGGAATCGCCTTGACTTTCTCGCAGAAGGCTGTACGCCGATTGCCACTCTTTGTAACACCACACGATTCGTTGAGGTGGACGATCGATCAAATGATGTTTATGTTCGATCAAACGTTTGATAAGTTCGGTTTTGCCGGAACTGCTCGGTATGGCGAAGATACAAGGCCTCCCAACTAGTCCGATCTACGTGTTCGTCAATGACTTTGACAGTGGAGGAAGAGGGAGTAGAGACAGTAGAGGTTGCCATAGTAGTTTAAGAAATTTCACTTTTGACAGGAAGACAGACAAGACAAGAGTTTTTATATTTTTTTCAGGACACGTTTATTGTCATCTTTAATGGTGAACAACACGAAAGACAAAAATACATAAAAGCCAAATGGTTAAGTACATGAATAAAAGACACATCAAAACGATCAAAGTGGAATATAAACAAGTCTCTGTACAACATTTGCGGTGATCAAGAGGCGAAATCGTAGGGGTAGTGTGTAATGTTTTGAGAGTCTCTACTCTCCTTGGCACAGAGACACAGGTGTCCTCCCGGGCTGGCCTTTCAGGGATGTCGATAACGGTCCTGTCCTGAAGAGAGTGGTTTTCCTCCGTCACGACTTCTTCTTCTTTTGGCACTGTCACTAACACTGGTTTAAAAGTTACTTTTTTCACGGAACGTTTTAATTTTTTAAGATTACAAAATCTTGGCATAGTGTGCCACTTCTTTTGTCTATGCCTCAAACCCCCAACTTTTCCAGTCACGTACATCTTTCCAGTGAGGGTGTAAGTCACAAGCTACACACACGTCGTCGTACACATCTTCAGTGCCTAAAAGTTGACGAATCTTGTTTTCCCGTAGAGGTTGAGAAGTATCAAGATCAAAGCGCAAGCTTTGAGCAGAATGAGTCTCTCGTGTACATTTAAAGGGACCACTTTCATGCTTTTGGAGTGGTAGGTACTGTTCGTAAAGAATCCACAAGGAATCGGCTGGTAAACGAAATCCCAGAAAAAAAGTCACTAAGACACACACTACACGTCGACTCAAATTCAATGGACACAGTTCTCATAATAGACGATCGTAATCCTCTACCGTTTGAATAGTGTCATTGATTTCCTTCCACGGAATTTGTTGTATCACGAATGATAAAGGTCGTGGCATGGTAGTCCGTTTTTATACCCTCTTTGGTGTCAGGTAATAAGTGTACTTCTTGAACAGCTTCGATTTTATTTTAGTACCGTACCAAAAAAAAAGTTTAGTCACTAACTCACACACCACACGTCGCACAGAAGTTTCCTCTTGAACTAGAAAGAATTGTTCTTGTAAAGATTTGTTGTAATCCTCTAACTCGTCCGTTGGAATTCGATGTATTAGGATCACCTTATAAGTTGAATGAGTGGCATCCAAAAATTTATGAATTTCACTCGATTCATCAATGTCTGACCACTGGAACACTTTCATCAGAATCAGTCCTCTTATAGCATTCAGGTACCAGTGGTTCAAACATCGGTGACGTAACGGATGCAATGGTTCTTTGCGTTTCACTTGTATTTTGACAAAGTCGCGGTAAATGCGTTCTCTCAGTTCCATAGGCAAACCACGAATGTTCTCTTGTAAAGTATCCATAACCATGCCAGTCAAACACTTCTCCTAGAGCGAAAGTAATGAACGTAGTGAGTAATTTCTGACCACTGCAATTCCAGTAAACGGTCAAGAATGTCATTTAAATCTTCAAATGTAAATAGTCTAAAGTGAAATAGTAGGAAGAACGCACCCTTGATCCAGAGAAATCGGACTTGTTTGTTGACTTTTGTCAATTTCCTCTTGTGAATTTCTCGACACAAAAGTTCTACAGTCACCCATCGAGATTTTGCTCTCGCAAGTCCCAGCCAAATGTCCTTGTAGATCTTCTCTTGCAATTCGTTTGGTAATGTTTGAAGATTATTTTTTAGATGGGGTTTAAATACTTGTCTAGGTGTTGTCCAACGTTTAACTCCTAGCCAAGCAGCTGGTTTCTTAAACGACATGGTATGCCCACTTCAATGACGAGGTCCCACTAAAGGTAGGTAGTGACAATCTGGAGACCATCGAGCATGTTCCAGGTAAGCGCAATCTTTCTTCTCCCACTCGTGAAGTGACACACCACAACTGAAGCACTTGACTTTATCCCTTCGCCCAAGTAGATAAATCCAGCTCTAGCTAATTCTTCGGGGGTAGGTCCTCCCAGATATTTTGGCCATTTTCCTCGAAAGGTTTGGAATCGACTTTCAAAGTCGCAGTATTCTGGCAAACGCACAGGGAACGAATATTCGTCTTTCACAGGTTCATTTCGATGAGGGTACGGTGAAATATGCAGGAGCATGCTCAGTTTGGGATGTCATCCGTAGGGTGGTAGCCGCATGGTTTCATAAGGATGACATCCACCATGAAAACCAGTAAAGTGAAAAGGTGTACGATAACGAGTGGCATCGCCTTCACATCCATCAGGTTTGACACGCACAACATCACTTTCCATGGTAGGTACAGTCGTAGCAAAATTTCCATGATGTGGCACTGAACCACTGAGGTCATAGCATACGGCATCCCTGCCATCGCAAGGCACAGCATCGTACTCGAGTTTGCTATTCCTTGATATTTGCTGTTTGAAAGGATTCATCTTTCTCGCTTGGCAATGGTAATTACAATGAACTATTGGTCTTGGACGTTGTCCCGTTTTATACTAGTCGTAATGAAGTCTCGAGTTTGTACATCGTTCCTGTTTTATGACTAGTTTGGGAATATTCCTTTTTTTCTTCTTTAACAACGGTACTACCTTCTCTAAGGTACCGTCATACCTGAACCGTAGTGTGATGGGTGGAAATGCCATAGAAATAGAGCCCATTGAGTATGTTCCAGAATAGCTGAATCTTTATAGATACATCGATCCATACGCAACTTCAGGCCACAACCGAAACACTGTACTTCGTATCCCAATCTAGTCTCAGGTCCCAAGTAGACAAACCCTGTTCTAGCTAAAACATTCGCAGTAGGTAATCCTTCCCTATTCGTGGGCCATTTTTGAAACGTTTCCAATCGACTGGCACAACTGCAATAGTCAGGCAAGAAAACAGGAAAATGGTATGGTTTGAACTTGGAGTTCTCTGCGGGTTTCTCACTCGAATCTTGCTGTGTCAAAGTCATCCTTCTTGTTGGTGACTATCGTCTTGGAACCATTTTTTACACCAGCGTGACCGTACGGTAAAGTGAAGTGATTGGGAAGCCGTACTCGCTTTTTGTACACCATTTGATAGAATTTTTCCAAGGGTCGACTGACGATTTGGTGTGTGGGTAAACGTACAATCTTTTGCGGTTCGTGGGTGGTCACTTTAAAATTTCCATCCTCTCCAGACTGCAAGGCTTCTTTCAAGACACCAAAGTTCACCAGTCGACTGGTGCGATAATTGAGAGTCAATCCTTTCACTTTACACTCCGTGTGTGCTTCTCCTTGAGGGTCACGTATTCGTAACCGTAATTTTTGGGACCACCACTTGCAAAACTTAGAATCTTGTCTTCGGGATGCTCATCCGTCCAGGCTCCTAAACGGTCTCATTCGATGTCAGGGTAACGTTGACCCAGACGATTGATGTAGATGCATCTGTCCGTGTCAAAATACAGCACACGATCTCCTAACATTTCTAAAGCTTCGTACAGTTTTAAGCGAGCATGGGCTGTCACGTAAGCCGCAATGATGACATTTCCAAATTCATCGGCTTCTACAAAGTCCAGTTCTTCTTCGTAATTGACTAAGATCAAGTCCTCACGAAGGACGTCCACGTGTTTCAGGTATTTGGTTTTGTCGTGAATCATCTGAAAGTAGCGAGAAGGTTCTGTCAAATACTCCGTCTTGGGTAAACACGGTCGTTGTGCCATTTTGCCCCACAAGCAATTCAACATCACGTTTGCAAACGATCGCCTTCCTTCGGTTTTCTCCACGTGGTCTAAAGTGATCCCTTCCTGCTCCCAGTATTTGTCTTTGAGGTTTTTTTTTTGGTCTTCGGGAGTGTGGCAGCAGGAAGGATAGCCGCTGGCTTCTTGTTTCAGTTTCAAAAAGGCATTCACGTAGTCTGCGAAAATGCGTTTTTGAGTCTCGTCGCCCTTGTGGTATTTTTCTGTCTTGGGAAAGTGGTAAATTTCGTACACTTCTAACAGTTGGTATCCCAAGTCCAGAGCTTTGAACAATTCCACGTTAACCCATATTCCTGTCAAGGCGTGTTCTTCCTGAGTGTGCTGACAATGTCGGTCTTGGTTGCACGTTTCGGCACAAGTACGGCACAAGGGAAACATCAGTTTTCCTTGGCAATGGTGAGGTAAAACGGGATGGTACAAGTACGTGGGAGGCAATACTTTGCACTTGATCAATCCTTCGTATTGGCGAATGTTGTCCAGGTCGATGTGTTCCGTCAGCAATTGCGAGTGCCCTGCAGGAAAGTGACAATATTTGCACACGTTCGGATACAGAGAACACACGTCCAAGTATTTGATTTCTTCTCTTTCTGTTTGTCGGCTTGGTACAGCAAACAGGTGGCATTCGTCCGTCCTCCGTACAAACTGTCCCTTGGGTTCAGTGGGTCCACCAGCTTGTAACTTTCCACGATGCGCTTAAACTCGGGATCGGTTTTCAATCGCTGATCGTACTCGTGTTCCCACATTTCCACCACTTAGTATCCTTGCTCTTCTAACGTCAAGCGTGGCTGACAAGTGGCCTGGTACAAGTCTTCCATGGTCCGTTGTAAAAACTAATTTTTAGTGTCACGTTGAGGGTGGCAGATAGGACATCCATGAAATAAGCACCCGTTAAACTTGTACACGATCTGGGGATTTTCTAAGTCCCAGCCATCCACTGAATACCTTCCGATGTTCTTTTTCGCCTCCTCCGTTGCGAGCGTGTTGGATCCATTTGTCTTCCTTGTCGCACAAGTAATGTAACCAGCTTAGGGCTTTGACCGAGTATTGACTTTTGACAAAATTGGTAGTTTGAGGACTGATGACAGCTAGGGTGTTTTCGGGCATGAATCGTTGACGGTACACTAAGGAACACGCTTTGGCAATGGTGCAAGCTTCCTTCAAAGAGTCGATCCCACCGTGTTCCATGAACAGTTCTCGAAATTTTCCACAGCAACGCCGTAAAATGTCCACGTCGGAACGACAATATTTTAACATTTCTTCCTGGAAGTCGAAGGGGTCCGAGGCGTGAGTATGGTACCATGCGTAGAAAGCTTCTCGTTGTTCGGTACGCATGTTGTCGGGGTCGTAGTAGTGAGCCTCAGGCAAATGGGGTAGAACGGCATGTTGATTGGCTTCGGTATTGAAAAAGTGTGGAAAATAGCCTTTGGCCATTTCTGTCATTCCAAACGTTTTAGGCATGCGACTCAAAGGCATGGCCAAGTAACTCATCGAATCTTTAAACTGCACTTGACCCACTTGCATGGAAATGATTTTGGCTCCGTTCAAAGTCACTTTAGGACGTTCGGTACTTTGTTCGGTATAGTATCTCAAAAGAAACTGTCCATCGTATCCCGAGAAATTGTGAGCCATCACCGTGGCATGGCGATGACAATCTCCGTAACGGTCGATGTCCTCTTGACTCCAGATGAAATGGCCTTTCTTCTGGACATTATCTTCCTCTTCGTGTTTGGATTGGTATTTTTGAATGTAGCATTCGTGATCCAGGTCCACGATTTTGCGACAAATGTGACATCGTTTCTTTCCTGAACAGACGTGCGCCTTGGCATTATTGGTACGTATGCCTTGTCCACAAGTAGGGCACAATCTCAGGAGCTGACAAGCACATTTCCGCTGTGAACCTTGCGTCTTTAGATGTTGTTGGTAACAGGTTGGACTGACAAACGTGCGCTGACAAGCTGAGCAATGCACTCGTTCTTGTCCTTGGTCTAGACAGGGCTTAGCGGCTAAACATCCCTCACATTTTGATCCGCAATGCTTGTGTTGCTCTCGATTGTTATAGCCATAGTCACATTTCTCACAGTAATAACCGTATCCCAGAAATGCAGTGATACTGGTAATGGCATCAAAATGTTCATCGTGATGATAGACGTGAATGTATTTTCCGTCTTTGAAATTTTTGCCTCGAAACAACAGAGGTCCGCGCACTTCTTGAGGGTGCACTTTCAAGGTGTAGCGTGGAGCCAAGACGTCTCGCAATTTTTGCATTTCAGGAATGCCACAGGGTGTGTCTTTGGAAAGGCCAGCTTGCTGTAACAGGAGTTCAGCTTCTCTTCATTGCTTGGCTCGGTCCGATTGTCGAATAATTTCCCAGGCTCTTTTCCATTTTGCCGTGTCGTTCTTGTCGGCATACGTTCGTCCCACCATGATGGCACGGGCTAAACACATCTGGTCTTGAGGGTTGTTAATTTGAACGATGCTGCGCTTGATGCTGCGAAGATTGTCTACCAAGAACACCTTTTTTTTGCCATGTCCTGTCCCTTGGGGAAGAGACACGTGGGTCATGAACAGTGTCCCTTTTCCGTCGGTGATGTGAAACTTGTCATTGGATTGTTGCACGTGTTGAATCTTGTCCATGACTTTGGAAGGTGTCAATTCTGCTGGACCGCTAAACTCGATTCAAACGGGTGACTTCAAACTGTCGTGATGAATAGAAAGTCTTAAGCGATCGTCTTCTTTGGCTTCACATTGCTGTTTCAGTGTGGTTAACAAAAAATCCCACACATCGGTGATGAACCTCTCTGCTTTCTCCAGCGGTACGTCGGACTTGAAATCTTTAAACTTCACCGTGAACGTGTAGGCCGTAGTTCTAAATTTTCTAGAGGAACGTTTCTCCGTCTCTCGAATGTGGTAGCACTTTTCAGGGTTTACTGGTGGTGATGGACTTTGGTTTGGTGTAGACTCTCTGGGTCTAGATTCTGGCTCGTTCATCTCATCTTCAAACTCGCTGGCATGAATTTGAGCCAAGACTTCAACCACTGTGCGAGGCGATAAATCACGTGTCTGCCTCTTACTTTCTTCTCCTTTCTTTACGAAATGATGCGATCGTTTCATCTTTACTGCAAAAAGTCAAATGACTACATTTGAAACGCCATGGACCACTATATATCCATGTTAGAGTTAGTGCATATATAAAGGGCTGGTGCCTTCCCTCTCAGTATTCATTTCGCTCTCAAGCCGACCAGCACGATGGAAGAACCCATACAAATCGAACTTTTGATTAGAGCTTTGCGAGGTGTCATACGAAAGTTTTCTTCAGACAAGCCGATGGACTACTCTCCCTCCTTTCGAGATAAAAGTCAAGATACTTGCTATATCTGTCAGAAGAAAGGGCATTGGGCTACAGAATGTCCAGATCGTCAAAAAAGCAAGACCAGTGTCAGAAGAGACAAAAGTCAGGATACCTGTTATCATTGTCAAGAGAAAGGACATTGGTCTTCAGATTGCCCTAAGAAACAACAGGAGCAGGAGGAGGAAGAAGAAGAAGAGGTGCCCTCGGCAAAGGAAGAACCCCGACACGTTCAGAAAGAGAAGAGAGAAAAAAAAAAACGAAGACGAGAAAAAAGTGAGGAAGAAGAAGAGGAAAAACTTGTGAAGGTGAAGAAAATCAGAAAACAGAGAGAGTAAAGAAAAAGACACAGAAGAAGTCTATGAACTTTTATAAAAAGTGTTGTGTTATGTTGTGTTGTGACATTGAATTGTCAATATTTGTACCAGAATACACCAGACTGAAAAACGTAAGTGTCTCCTTGTTTTGATTGTTTAGAATAATAAGGACCTACATTCATGCACTCAGAACACGTACATCATAGGGTTAAACAAGGGATTTTGAGTTTTAATTGATTTTGGCAAAATGAATACTATCTCTTTTCGAAAGAAGTGAGTGGTCCTGAAAAAGACCGTTGGGTGTTTGGTTTTTTCTTAGAACAAACTCAGGAACGAGAAGCAATCCGCTTTAACTGCCTTAAGCCTTTGCCACGGCCAAGGCCTACTTCTGGACTTGCTCCTGTTAATGATTGGGTAGAAATCACTAGGGGTGGTATCTCCGGTGTAGTAACAGGGCTGGGCTGTTTGGCTCGGGAAGGTCTTTTTCTCTTGGTCGTAATAAAGAAGTCTGATACATTTGTTTCAGACTTCTTAACTCGGCCAAAATGTCCAAGAGTACCATTACCGTTTGACTTTCACTGTTCTCCTTCTCTCCTAGACCTTGTTTCTTCTCTACTGCTTCTTCTTCCTGTCGTTTCCTTCTTGCCTCTTCTTCTCGTTGTTGCTGTTCAAGGAGAAATGCTTGTTCTGCCTCTTTCTGCTGTTGTAAAAATTTCTCCAATCCTTCTTTCTGTCTTTGTTTAAAAATTCTCGACGTGTAGTAAAGAAGGCGAAAGTCTCGAAGGTACTGGTACCGGAACAAATTCTTGCGAAGAAGAGAAAAAATCTACTAAATCCCAGTTGAAATCAACCTTTTCTGGAAGTAGCGCTGTGTTAACGTTGGTAGCCACTGCTATGCCATCGCTTTTCGTCTCCAAAGACGGTGCACCCCAATTCACTGTCTTCTTAGTTTCAGTCATGTTTCACAAAACAATGTCGCATCGATTCACTGCGCACAGACACTAGCGCACCTATATAGGGAATGTGACGTCACAGGTAGCTCTCTTCGGATTGGAGGAGAAACTCCGCGAAGTGACTGGATTTTTTAACGCATGTTTTGATTGGTGAATAATTTCAATCCGTTTCGATCCGGTCTTCCACTATAAATAAAAGCGATTCACTTCATTCCCTTCACCTGTTCTCGTCACAAAGATGTGGACCAACGTTGAATCGTCTACTTTCGTATCGTCGTTGTTTTTCCGTATGGACTTACCCATGTATGTGAGATCATCATGGAGAATCGTTAGGATCACCGAGACAAGTGTTTGGAAAAGAAGGACCTCTGTGGAAAGACAAGGCTGTCTGAAGCGAGTCCTGATTTATGGACCAGAGGTTAAACAAAGTTTGAGAAAGAGAAGAATACCTATGCGATGCCCTCTATGTTAACGAAATGGTGTTAACATAAGAAACAAAGACCCTTTTCAGGGCCACTCCACTGCCTTGAGAAGATTTATTCTTTCTTGCCTATATGTTATATGTGTGTTGTATATGTCTCTGTCTCTCTATTGTATTTGTCCCTACCTAGAGTAGCTACGCGTATTCAGGTCAGCCCAGGGTGATATTTTGACGCCATAAATCGTGACGCTATACTATCCCGGGGTGGGTGGGTTCTGTAATGCTAAATCCCATTGATGTTTCTATCCCACTACACTACTCACACACGATCTGCAGTGTTAGCTCAAATACATGCGAGCGACTCACCCCCCAAAAAATTCATTTGGTCCAGAACATTATTACCGATTCCGAGAGACGCGTAAACGCACTTCCAGAAACTTTAGAACGACTTCTTACGCCTACACCGTGAAATTTAAAGAGTTCAAGTAGTGTGTGTAAAATTTAGTCAAATTAAATTCTGCAGTCAAGAGGAAACGATCACATTTGTCGAAGGAGAAAGCAGAAGCCAAGTGACGATAGTAATTCGTGTCATCCAACACACTCCCCAAAAAGTGTTGGCAGAAGTTCACGATAGCGACCTCGAAGAAGACATGATTGTATCATATCCAAGACCATATATATCCACTGCAGAGTGAGATCGATAGGGTGAGAGAGAAAAACTGTGGCAAAACTGATATGAACCAAGAAGGTATTTCGTTCACTAGCTACCGCTACCCAAAAACATGACTTCCAGAAAATTTTTAATGACGGTTTGCATTTAGTCTGTTTCATTTAAACAATTCAAGTCCCAATGGTTGTCATGTACGTACTATTGATAAATTTTCCATAAAAAATATGTTGGTAAACGATGGCTAACACACACACACACACACACACACACACACACACACACACACACACACACACACACACACGCACACATGATATAGCGTAAAAATTCAAAGGAATCGAATCATCTCGTCTTATGGGAATCAGTTCTTTTAGCAGTTCTTGAAAATGCACCAAATCTTTAATAGTATAAGTGACTTTCTTCCATAGATTTTGGTGTAACACTGAATACAGAAGAAGACGCTGCATGGCAAGTCTTGTAATGTCTTCGTATTTGATCAATGTCTGGTTATTTGAAGATTTTCAAAGTAAGCAGTCTTCTTATGTCACTCAAATACCAATTATTCAAAACTTTATGCCGTTTTAGATGTACATTGTTCTTTGTGTTTCATTTGTATCTGTACAAAGTAGTTGTATACGCGTTCTCGCAGCTGAGAAGACAGATTCAAAATGTGTTCCTATAAACTGTGCATTTACAAGAATGTCTTCCCACCATTTTAAAATTTGAAACCTAATCAATTTTTATAGCATTCAAATACCAACGTTTAAAATATGTATGCAGTGGCGTACTATGGGTAAATGGCGCCTGTGGCGACGCTGAAGGCCCAAACGGGTTATGGCGCTCCAAAACCTGTGGCACCGGTCGTTTTGGCGTCCCAAGACCTATGGCGCCCGGGGAAACCTCTCCGTCCATCCCCCATCCCGTTAGTACGCTACTGTATCTATATAGTTGGTAATGCAATTGTTCTTTCTCTAAGCAGTAAATTTGCTAACTTCACACATGTTCAAGTTGGTCTGTATAGAATAGTTGTAAATGTGTTCTCTTGCCGCCGCATCCAATGAAATTCACAGACTCGAAGCACTGAAATATCGGATCGATCCGCCAAGATGTAGATAGGGTTAACATATCTCAACCTTGGCTAGCGAAGATTTATATCCAGTTTCCTACTTTTGTGCGGACCGGTCCCTAGCCTACAGTCAAACGTGTGAGAGTCGCATTCGAGTCGAATATTCCTGAGTTGTGAATTTTCCTACTTTGTAGTAGTTAATATTTTCCGCGTACTTGTTTTCGAAAGATTTTTGCCGATTCGGTTTTCTTAGAGCAGCCGTTGATTTTTGTGATCTCAGTTTGGGTGTTTTGATGCCGTGATTTTGTAAGTGAAACTAATCAGTGTCCTTCAGGTCCAAACAGTTTTAGTCTTTTGTGAAGGGGGTCAGAATGAATGCCCTATATGATAAGTGTGGGTGTACAAATTTATTTTTCGGGGTGGGTGATGGGTGGGGGCTAAATGTGTATGTACTCTGCTGTGTGCAAGTTATAGATGTATATGGACTATGGGGGTGGATGGATGCCGTGAGTTTGTAAATTAAACCAACAACTGTCCTTCAGGGCCAAACCGTTTTAGTCTAAGCTTTGGGGCGTTGGTGTTATTTATTGGGGACGGCAAAATGTATTTGTAGATTCGAGTTTTGGGCGATTATTTAAATTGCATGGGTTGGCAACTTCTTGTCTGTTTTTCTTCTTTTTCTCTCAGTGTCTGCTTCTTTCCCTGCTCTTTTTTAGTAATGCATTTTCGTTGTTTTCCTGTTCTTCTTTAGTACTGCATTTCCGTTGTTTCTCCTTATCCTGATCTTCTTCATTTCGGTTACTATTGCAATTTTCCCTTGTCCTGCGGTGATGTTGCTTTCTTTTACTGATCTTCTTTATTAGTACTACTCATGTTTTTAGTCTTCATTTATTTCTGCTACGTTTACCTCTTCTCGGTTGATCTGCTACCATGTTGCTTTCTTTTCGAATCTTTTTTATTACTACTACTTGTTTCCCATATGTTCCCTTGTCATGCGTTTTTGCTATTTTCTGTTTGTGTCCTGATCTTCTACTCTTATTCGCCCCATATGTCCCTTGTTCCTGGCTTTCGGTTGCCACAGTACCCCTTACCTGATTGATCATTTGGTTAGGATGGTGGCTGATTTCACTTTTATTATGTTCATATTTTGATATGCTTTGATTGTGTTTATGTTAGTTAAGCTTTCCCTATCGGGATGGTTTTTATATCTTTTGTCATTACTGGAATTTGTGTGAATCGTACTGTGATCCGAATGTTGATGTTATTATTGCGTTACTATTCGTTAACTTGTCTTTTAGTGTTGTTTGTTTCCAGCTACTGTTTTAGTTTTAGTCGTTGCGATAAAACTGTCTTTCGACCACTCTGACTACTTTACTTGTCGTAGGGGCAACTGGTTCCAATAAGTTTGAAATTACTATTAACTTTTAATTTAGTGTTGTATATCCCCAGTCACTGTTTTAGTTTAAGTCGTTGAGATTAAACTGTGTCTTTCGACCAGTCCGACTATTTTTCGTTGTGCCAAGGGTTTAATATCATTTGTCTGGGGCTTGTGTTTTTGCTCAGAAAAGGGACGTTTTATTCTGCAATTTACCTGGTTAATGCCAGCATCTCCCAGGCCTAACACCACAAACACACAGAGACGACTCCAGTCATTCTTCCGTAAATGGTGAAATTGGGGAGTACAGAAGGGGAATGGGTGGCTTCAGAACCCCAATCCTCCGTTTGAGGGACTCTGAATGTTCTTATTTCCTTCTGAAGATGGCGCTTTGCCTGTGGATGCTGTTATGATGGTTGTGGCCCATGTAGTAATAGCAACTCCAAGGTCCAGTCCTCTGTCTGCATAATCGCTACCTTTTCTGCTGAGGTGGTGGTTTTGTCCTCGCCATATGCTTGACCACGCAGCTCTGCCGCATCATCAGCTGAGGCAGTACTTGCTTTTTATTTTCATCTTCTTTCTTTATCTCCTATTCCTCTATATTATGCGCTTCCTGGATAGCTTTCTTTGGCTAGCTCGTCTAGGAGGAGTGGAGCATATTCCAGATGAATCTAGACCTCCAAATGTTTCTGTATACGACTAATTTCTGTGTGTTTACGGGTCAACGATGGTAGCTAGACTGATGATGATGATGATGATGTTAAATTAAAGTGGCTTGCGCCCAATCGGGCATGCGCCACTTGTTTATGTCCGCACAGCGGACTGTTTAATTATTCCTGGGGGAAAGAATTAGAGCCTCATTCCCTAGGCTTTTATGCCCTCAAGGAGAGTTGCTTAATTAGCCTAAGATGTTACGATTGGATGTGGGACAATTAAGTCCCAAACGTCCTACACTAGCTGGTGAATTGACTTGAATGCTGAAGGGTAAAGTGCAAACGTTTAACCTCATCAGCACACTCTTCAGTTTAAGAGGAGACTCGTTAACATGCAGGTATTTCCGGACAATCTTTCTTCATCCATATTACGGGTCTCCAGTCCGTCCTTGCAGCATGCTTAACCATGCACCCACATGCCACTCCGCCACAGCACCAGCTAGGGGCTACAGCTTGAGTGGGAATTTACCCAACACGCACTCAAGCATAATCAAGGTTACAGTCTATTACCACCAAGTGTCAACCAAGCAGTAAGAGACGTCTGTCGCCATTGGTCGGCGACCATGACGTCTCATTCGGGCACCTGGTGTTTGGACGGGTGGAAATCGTTCCACACTCCGTCCATGTACAGGAGGCCGAGTAAGGCAAAGGAGGAAAGGGTGTCGCAGCATCCGGTGCAAAGCGAATCCATGGACGCCGTGTACGCTTCGAAACACCGGTCCGTACTTATTTCAAATTCAGTCCAGTGGTACTAATGGACAATTCCTAAGCCAATGATGTGTATGCCACCTGTGCAATTAGCCAAATTAATAGGTCATTAAAATTTGCCTATCACCTATCAACCAATCTTACTAGTACATAGTGTACATAAAAATTTAAGTCCTTAACAGATTTCGATTAATAATACGTATGAGCGACATATAATAGTTTAGTCAATATTAGGCATTTGGTTTGAATTTTGAACGGTGGAAAAAAGGATCAGGTCAGAATCATAGATTGTTCTAATGGGATTCCTGGCCAAAACGGAATCCCTTAAAATAAAAGAGGCAATTTGAAGCCCTGAAAAGGGCTTTTCGGCAGATTAATTGAAGGTCCCTCTGCGGTCTTCTGCCTCTTGAACTTTTTCCGCAGTACGTGAGTCATGTCCGGTTGGTTCAGGAAACTCCTTGAGGTCGTGTATTGCCCTCAAGTATTGCGCAGCATCGATCAGATCCATCAGTGGGTAGTTTTGGTAGGCATGTGGGTAGTATTGCGCGAGTAGCCTGACTCCGAAATGCCACTGGTTTGGACTAGGTTTGTAAGAAGTCAGGATTCGCCATGCGAGGAGCTTGACTGCGCTGATGAAATTTGCTCCTTTTCTTTTATCCTCTATCGCCGATTTTAGTCTCATTTCCAGAAGTTTTTTCCTGTCGGGGTCCCTCGTAGAAATCCCTCTCACATGTTCTTCCTCTACCTCTACTTCTTCTGTCTCTTCGTCCTCTTCTTCACTAGAGGAGGATATTTGTAGATCTGTTTCCACTGTTGTTTCCTTCTCACGTTGAACTCTCTGCCTGGGTGATGATTTTGTTGCTGCAGGAACATGGGCCACTATACTGGCAAAAGTTTCCTGTGCTTTTTGTTTTACCGGGGCGTGGTCCCCTTTTACCTGGGCAGTAGCGATTGTTTGCCTGTAACAAACTCTCTCTTCGTTTTTACACACAAACACACCATACTACAACATACATACATACATACATACATGCATACATACATACATACATACATACATACATACATACATACATACATACATACATACACCAAACATACCAAACACACACTTATACTAGGAAGGGTAGTAAGCGTTTATAGACACATCATTAAACATTCTCATGCAAACACACACTATAGTAGGGAGAAAGATTTTTAAGGGGAAAAAGGCAAAGACACACACACACATACAAACACACCAACACAAAAACATATAAACGAAAATATTTTGGCAATTGATCAGTTTCTTTTCAAGATCTGGGTAGCCCTAAATAAAGGGCTGTTTTGTTTTGTGTTAGCAATCTCTTAACGTCTGGAATGATTGCCATGTCTCGCTGCAGGTTTTCCCACAGGATAAGGAGAAGGAAAACTCCTTGGTGTCCACTCGACAATCCACAAACCCTCTTTCTTCCTGTTTCTGCTTCTTCTGCTGTCTCTTATCTTCCTCTTGCTTCAATCTCTATGGCAGTCTGTATCTCTCTGTCCACTTTTCTTCTTCTTGCTTCACTTCTTGAGTGAAGTTCTCTTCTATCAGGTCTTGATACATTTTTATCATGCTGGCATTCTCCATTTCCTCTGGTTCCGAATCAGGTTTTGCCTGACACGATGCAAATGAACATATGCTTTGTTAAGCTTAGCTATCTTCGAAGGCTTGTTACTGGTTGATGAGTCAACGAATAGTGGACAGACTGCTTACATACTTACTTACTTTAGATTAAAGACGTGTGCATCCATTAGGGGATGTTCTCCTAGTTAATTCCCACACCGCGGGATACTTAGTTTATCGTACGGGAGGGAAAGAGAGCTACACTCTCGCATGCGTATATGCATACAAAGTATGCTAATTAGTTCTGTCGAACTTCGGGGCAATGAAGCCCTATGTGACATTGACTGGTTTTAGATGAGTGGCAATAGAAACCACACACATACTCGTCATGGTACAGTCGCTGAATCGCATAAGACGCCAGGTGGCCATTAATACCACACACATTACGCCACCCCAGTTCCATGCGTACACGCTCTTCGGGGTATTTGGTTACTAGACAAATGGGAATCGACCCACGTACTTGCCTTTATATATCCGGACAGAAAATTGAGGAAAAGGACCCTGAGAGGGACACCAAACCTCATCCGGAACGTTCCTGAGACGCCAGTACGTACTAAAGATCAAATTGTGCCCAGTTCACTAAGTTGGGCTATTCCCTATTGCCAGTTTTTTGCAAGCCACATTTAGAATTAGAGTCATGTTATATGGTTTAAAATTTTCCAACATGAATAATTTTGAATTAAGTGTACAAAGTGTACATTCCATGTTCCACAATTAAATTAAACAAATGGGGGTCTGATGACCCAATGAATTTTATTAAATCATCTTAGATAAAACTGAGTTTACATTTTGAACGGTGACTGAAGGATCGAATTTGAATGAATAGTTTCTGTCAATATGGGTTTCCGAGCCAAAATGGAAGCGCTATGATAAGAGACATTTTGATTAGTATCCCTAAAAAGGACTGTTTATGACGGCAGATTGATTTTCTGAGACCATCTTCTTAATCTCTGTATTCCACCGCACTCAGTGATTCTTTGAACTGCAGAGCCAGGAATGCCTTTAAACCGTGTATTTCAGTCAACTGTTTGGTTGCCTCTACCAGACTCGAAAAGGGGGTGGTTCTCATAGGCGTCGTGGTAGTATTAAGAGAGTATGCGAACCCCGAAATGCCATTGTTGCGGTATAGGTTTCTGGTTTCTTAGCGACCTCCAGCTAAGTATTTCACAGCGCCGATGAAATGGTTGGCTTTTTTGGAGTTATCTAGCTCTGGTTCCAAACCCAGATCCAGAAGCCGTTGTCTGTCCGGATCGCTCTCTTCTTCCTCCTCTGTAGTTTCATCTGTCTCTTCCTCTTTTCTTGCTTTACTTGTCTTTCTTTTTCTCTGTTAGAGGCGGCTTATGCGTCGTCTTCGGCTTCGGCTTTGGCTCCTTGTTCTTTAAGAATGGATAGAATACTTATATGCGTCTGAGACTCATGGTCCATCGTGGTAATCTGCCGTTGTTTTGTTGGAGATGTATCGGGAGGTCCTAGTCAATTCGAAGGTCGAAATTTGAGTGGTGGGTCTCTCTTCGACGATTGGAGTTGCTAGAATGGGTACGGAGTGGTCACTAGCCCTTGTAAGCGCTTGTTTCCTCCTCTCTTTCCGGTTCTAATTCTTCCACGTTCCTATCGACAATATCAAGAAACCAGATGGGTGTGAATCAAAATCACAGACACAGACACAGACACACAGACACACACACATAATGATACAGTCATTGTATCTTGCATTTAGACGCCAGTTGAGGTTAAGTATCACACACAGACGCCGTGTGCATACGCTCATCGTGGTACCTGATTACTAGACGAGTGGGAATCGGACCACACACTCGTATTTGTATGTCCGAGCAAAGGTAGGGACGAACGGGACTCGGGCCGGAAACTCCAAACGTCAACCAGAACGTTTAAACGCCTAGACGTACTAAATCCAAATTATGCCCAGTAACTAAATCGAGCTATTCCCTATTAACAATTCTGCCTAAGCCAAAATCTTAATTAGAGTCATATTTATTCATGGATAAAAAGTTTCCTACATATAATTATAATTTAGTGTACTAAGTGTACATATTTTATTCCTAAAATAATCTAAAATATCGCGAGTCCTTAATTTGTTCGTCAATATTAGAAGGTGAGTTAACTTTTAGATGGTGACTAAAGGATTAAATTAGTTTCCTTAACAGTGTTATCAAAACGGGTTTCCTAGCCAAAATGGAAACCCTAGGATAAGAGGCAATTTGATTAGAACCTTAAAAGGGGCTATTACGTCGGTAAACTAAATGTTCGGCGGTGTTCATACTCTTCCCATATCTCAGTGGCACACCGGAATTCTTCTGACAGTTGTTCCGGGAATGCCTAAAACCCATGAATCTCACTGACACGTTCTGCTGCCTCCACCAGACTGGACAAGAGATGCCTAAGATATGCAGCCCGGTAGAACTGGCTTAGAATGCGTACCCCGAACTGCCATTGTTGAGGTCCTGGTCCCCCGTTTTGTCAGAGATCTCCATGACATATATTTTACAGCATTGATGAAATGGCTGACTTTCTTGACATCATCCAATGCATGCTAGAGCCCCATATTCAGAAGACGTTTCATATCGGGGTCACATTCTTCTTCTTCCACTTTTTCTTGTCCTTCTTCCTTCTTCCACTTTTTCTTGTTCTTCTTCCTTCTTCCAATGACCGAATTGCATCATCCTCATTGTCCTGTTGGGTTGGTTGACTTGAGCTGCGACGATGCATCGTCTGGTTCCGTGCCAAATTCCCGTGTTGATCGTTGTGTTCGTGTTTCTTGATCAACAGTTATAGTCCGCCGTTGTGTTGTGTTTGCATGGGTGGGGGAAGTCCTAATTAGGTAGCCAGGTTGAATATTGGATGAAGGTTTCGGTACTCGGTCTGGATCTCCTGAAAGGTTCATATGGTGCCCGTAAACGAGATTCCTTCCTCCTCTTTGCCCTTGACCTAATTTTCCTCGACCAAGCCGCCTCCCACATTCCCGTGACATCTCTCCCAGCATCGACTTCTGTTTTGTTGTCCCATTACAGTAATAATGTAATCCTATTTGCGCCTTTCCTCAGGCTCCAGTTGGTAGCCAGGGCCCTATCTAGAGTAAGTATAATAACATTAGCTGGTAAACCAAAAGCCACCTCGCTACCTTTGACTTTGCTTGTCTCCATTGCTGGTCTGCACTTCTCGCTGTATTCACCGCAATTGAATGGACAGACTGACTGACTGACTGAGCTTGGATTATAGTCGTTTTCGCCCACAAAGACATGCACGACTGGTTAATGTCCACACAGTGGATTCCTTAATTTATCGTGTGTGTGTGTGTGTGTGTGTGTGTGTGTGTGTGTGTGTGTGTGATGAGAGCCACACGCCCCACGCGTTAATGTATACGCCGTATGCTAATCAATTGTTAAGACCGTGACGTAAGACTCTCGGTGGGGATTGATAACCCACTCAAGACGCCACCGCGGTTTCGTGCGTACACGCTGCTCGGGGCATTTGATTAGTTAAGGAGTGGGAATCGGCCCACACACTCGTCTTTGCTTGTCCGAGAGTGGAAAGGTAGGAAAGGTAGGAAAGGGCTCGGCAAGGGGCTACAAACATCGGCTGGAAAGTGCAAGAACGCCAAGGTCGTACATATTTATCAAATCTAGCCCAGTTATCCAAATGGACGGTCCTTATTGCCAATAATGTGTAAGCCACCTGTGCAATTCGGTCAATTAAATAATGTTTAAAATATATATTTTTACTGATTCATTCAAGTTGGAATTTAGAGTACAAAGTGTACATGTATTTTGCAAAAATTAACCGGTCTTCTGAGTCTAAGTAACTGATAATATTTGGTATCACGCACTAAATAAAATGTAAGAATCTGTGTAATTTTGACGGTGGTATGTAAGGATCACATCAGAATTTCAAAAGTGAATAGAGGTTTATCAAAAGGGGTTTTCCAGGCCGATTTCAGGTTGACAACGTTGTGGAGTCAAACTCGACTTCCACTGATCGAGGTCATTTTGCCATCGATGCTAAAAACAAAAAATAGCCATAATGTTCACAAAACCATCTTTCTACTTCATCATCGTTTCGAGCATACTCTCTGTCAAAATAAGTCACTGTTCTAAGGTATATCCAAGACTGCGTTGATGTAGAAAATACACACAATATTATCTACACAACATGGAATCGGTTCCTTGTAATCTCACGTTATTGAATCGAGTAGCTACGGCATTTCTTCTCATAAAGTCAATGACGTCGTCTTGCAAAGGCAGTGGTCCATAAGAATTGCAATAGTCCACACTGTGATCGTTGGGAAAGTATACGGCTACCCACTGGGTTCCTGGTTGATGACTGTCGTTGGTGTTGATGACATAGGTTTGAATGTCTTTAGATTTAGATTTGCGATGAGGTAGTTCATCTTAGCATACATGACAGGATTCCAAGAAGCTGTGTACGAACTGTGAGTCAGATGATAATGAAGTTCCCATGTATCCATGTTTTCTTTCAACGGTAATAACGATTCGTCAATTCAATAAATCTGTCAACATGCTGCGAGTACGTACTTTAAACCAAACAGCATCTTCGGGGCATTCTAGAAGAATCGATAGGACGCATTCAGGTTAAAGAGCGATCTAATATTTTCTTTGAGGTTACAAATGCAACATTGGTCGCGTAATTTAATTTCCGTACTAGCAGCAGGCGCGAATTCTTGCATGTTTCAAACGGTAGTGCTTTTGAGGGTATTATATACTAATCCACTGCAATTTTCTAATAGTACATCACATACGTGTTGTCGAGTGGTCGATCTGTCGCAGTGTTGCAACCGAAATTGGATAATACATTACAGCACTGAAATCCACTTCGCGTCACGTCCCGGACAGGCGTTTGTCAACAAAGAGAACCCATCGCTTTCCGCCCTTTGTAAGGGTAGTGGGGATAAAGTCACGGGAGTCTCTCAGGTCAACCGTGATTAGTAACCTCATCCCCACAGTAACCGAGAATCTCTGCACTGCCGTTGTAACTTTTGGGTGTGGTGGTCCCGGACCTTTGTTTCGGGACATACGGGGATTCATCGTAGATTCATGGACGTTTGCATCGCCGATAAATTCAGTGGGTCTAGAAGGGTCAACCCTAAATTGTTAGCAAAAGGGTGAAATCTCCATTCTCGATCTACTAAACATACTGCTTGCTCCCAGTGAATAGCATACATTTCATCGAGTGGGTAAAAAATGCATATACTTTTCGCTCGTATAAATACCCGAGTTTTTCTCTCACTAGAAGAAATATATCCGTTATTCACTGGTAGCAAGCAATATTCTCTATACATTTCTTTATTTTATAAACACTCATTACCAATATAATTAAAAGTATCGAATTAATGGATTGAATGGAAAGGGGAATGGGGTACAAACAGGTAGGGATGTCATTACAAGTTTTTATACCCTCATCTACATACGACTATCGATAATCTTAATTCCATTTGTATCTAGGACCTATGTTCATTGTAACGAGGACCTATGCTCATTGTAACGAGGACCTATGTTCATTGCATGATTTGACGCTAGATCACTCAGAGTAGGTCGGAGTAGTTCCAAATGTATTCACTGGTTGGTTGAATGTAAGTTTGATTCGACTTGCATTTCAACGCGAAAATCAAATACATCTTTAAGATAAAAGAGTTTCCTATACATGCAATTACTACTTAGTGTTTTTTATGATGCCGTATCTAGTAAATACTACCGAAGGTGGGTCGACGGGTGTCGTTATTTCCCTTATTACTGTTTTACTTTGTAATTCAAATCATTTTATTTTATGCTAGTCAGTGAATTAGTGAATTTTCAAAGAGCAATAATTTCATATAAGTCACTGGAGTGAATTCTGATTACAAAAAAAACAAACCTTTTTCACTGTGTTCCATAGACATGTATAATATTATGACCAAGAAGATTGATCCACCGTTTATTTTCTCAGTTGGTTTAGTGGTAAGCGTAGTTACCTGTCACACACACACACACACACACACACACACACACACACACACACATATATAT
>JAECUM010044782.1:0-11350 GCA_016617855.1 Megalonaias nervosa | reverse complement strand
CTATTTCTAACTGCGTCTTTTTATCGCAATATTCCATACCTAACACACGAAACGCTCGACGTTTAGCAAATATGTCTTTGAGTTTACGATTTTTAAAAATTTGTGTTTTCTTGTTTCAACTAGTTTGTCAAGCTCGTCGTAAATCTTTTTCAGTCGCTCTTGCTCTGGTCGCTTACCACCATGAAATTTTGTTTTTACAAGGTTAGGTTTGTCGATCGTCAAAACATTTTCTTTATTTAGCTCAAGTAGTGTATTTATTAAAACCTTTTCAATTTTTAATCGCAGTTTCTCAAAATCACTTACAGGACAGTATTTGCTAATTATGTCAAAGTCTCTTATCGCGTATTTCAGCTGAGGTCCTTTCATTCCTGCAATTCTAGCAAAGTTATCACTGTTTTCATTTAAATCGGGTAAATTTAAAGTTATCCTGCTCTCTGGCTTCTGAAAAACCTTATCAACGAAACTGATGTTGTGCTGATGCTACTCGTTAAGACAGTAGCAATGAAACCGCTCATAATAAAACAAGAGGTTGAATTTGCTGCAGCTGAAATAATGTCATATTTGTGAACAGGCGCTTTTGCCTCAAGATCTTGTTACTGGAAAGTATCGCAGTCCAGCACATAACAAATGTAATTTAAAATATACTGCACCAGATTTCGTTCCTGTTGTCTTTCACAATTTCAGAGGATATGATTCTCATATTATAGTTTAAGCGTTTGGCAATGAAGATATAATAAACCGCCTGTACATTAACAACAACGATAAAATGAAGTGCATCCCAAATAACACTGAAAAGTACATGTCTGTGACACTAGGTAAGATAAGATTTATTGATAGTCTGCAGTTTATGGCACCATTGCTGGACAAGCTTGTAAAAGTCTGCGGTAAGTTTGATAATATGACTGAACATTTCGGTGACAAGTCAAGCTTGTTAACAAGAAAAAGAATTTTTCCTTGTGAGTATCTTGATGATTGGGATAGACTTGATGAAACAAGTTTCCCTGACAAGGATAAGTTTTATTCTGTGTTAAATTTTGATCGTGACAGTGATGATGATTATACTTATGCTAAATCGATATGGGACACGTTCGGCTGTAAAAACTTCGGTGATTATCATGACTTGTATCTTATCACAGATGTTTTGTTGCTCGCAGATATGTTTGAAAATTTCAGAAATGTCAGCTCTGATAACTACAGACTCGACCCAGCTTGGTACTATTCTGCACCAGGACTAAGCTGGAATGCATTACTGAAACATAGCAAAATAAAACTGGAGTTGTTAGCAGACCCAGATATGTTCTGTTTCATCGAGCGGGGGAATCAGAGGCGGAATAAGTGTCATAACAAAAGAATATGGAAAGGCTAATAATACATATTTACACAACTATGATAATACTGCCCCATCTAAGTTTTTTTTACCTATCTCGACGCCGACAACCTATACGGTTTTGAAATGCTGGTGGTTTCAGATGGATCAGTGAAAAACAATTTTTTGATGAAACTGATAAAATTATACCAGATAATATTAGCCATTTTGTTGAAGTTAATCTTGACTATCCTGTTGAGCTTCATGATAAGCATGATGATTATCCATTTTGTTCAGAATCAATGCTGATCGACTACAGTTTATTATCCGAAAAACTACAAAATTATTCGCAGTGTAGTGTAAATCTGTTGCAAACAACTCTGTTGTTCGAAAACTAGTTCCTAATCTGCTTGACAAACGGAGATACTTTTTGCATTATAAAAATCTGAGACAGGCACTTGATCATGGTTCAACAGTTGCAACAACGGAATTCGAAAAAAAAAACAAACTTTTTCAAGCTCATGAGTAACAGCGTCTTCGGCAAGACTATGGAAAATATCAGAAAGCGAGTCAATATTGAGATCGTCAATAACGTGGAGCGTCGTAATAAACTTATAGCATCTGATGATTTTGTTAGTGTGAAAATATTCAATGAAAATTTAGTGGCCATTCAACGAAGAAAGACAGACTTGAAGTTGAACAAGCCAGTTTATGTCGGTATGGCAGTACTTGAAATATCAAAATGGCTAATGTACCAATTTCATTACGATTTTGTTAAGGTTAAGTGGCCTGAGGCAGAGCTGTTATTTACAGATACTGACTCACTTATGTACAATATAAAAGTTGATGATATTTACAAAGAATTTTATGATAACCGAGAACTGTTTTATCTTTCAGATTATCCTAAAAACAGCGGATTTCAATGCGACAATAATAAAACATTAATAGGAAAATTTAAGGATGAGATAAACTTTATTCCTATCGTTGAGTTCATCGGATTGCGTAGTAAAATGTACTGTCTAAAACTAGCTGATAATAAAGTTAAGAAACGAGCTAAAGGAATAAATACAAATGTAGTCGGTAAGGTGATAGGATTCAATAATTATAAAGCTGCGTTAGACGGATTTTGTGGCTATGTTGAGATGATGGCAATAACATCAAATTGTCATAAAATGGAGACTGATGATATTATAAAATCTGGTCTGTGTAATTTTGATGACAAGCGATACTGCTCTGATGGGATCAATACATTTGCGTGAAGATACAAAATGTCTGATGCTAAAATTAGCAAGGTGGATCTTTTAGATTGGTTATTACAGTAAAGTTTCTGTGAATGTTAGGTATAGTAAAATTTTGTGTGAAAATATATAATAAAAATCGCAGTAGTCTTGATAAGTGGGTGTTTCTGAGCCAACCCTATTTTGTACGACGACGATGATGATTTCTCTGATAGGTCCTCGAGTTAAGTAATCGATAATGAAATTGACGCTGTTGCCTCAAAGTTATTTTCGTATTTTGTTTAGACTAATATGGGAGAGGCGTAGGGGGTACAAAATCATGCTGCCGTCCTATACAAAATAGGGTTTTGGCTAAGAAACCTCACTTATCAAGACTATTCCTGTTAAAACGATTGCATTGTTTGACGTTATTGGGAAAACATTTTACTCCTTATTTGACAAAAGACAATAACGTAGACTGGATACACACTTTATTAATAAAATTAATTATTTAGACAAGTTCATGGAAATAATTAATTACAATTCTTAATGAGCACAAACAATGATATTTTATGGAAGTTTGTCTGGAAAAATGGCAGGTGTACAAGAGCAAAATTAAATAAGGACACAGAACGGTATCAAGGTTTGTTTTTATAATTAGGAAAGCGAAAGTCTATGAGCAAAAGTAAGCCAATGTACCCAAATCGCATGGAACATAGACAAACTATCGGTCATACATTTTGGAAGAAACAACATCCTGTAATCCAAAGCAAGATTTCAATAAGTAAGTTAATCTAGTTAATCTTGATCTTAACTATAAGAATATTCTGCTGGTCAGTACACATGAATACTCTATGGTCAGTACACATGAACACTCTATGGTCAGTGCACATGAATACTCTATGGTCAGTGCACATGAATACTCTATTACTGATCATATAACTTTAACCGAAGCTGCTGAAAATCTACAATATATGACAGACAATACAATTTTCTATATAAACTTGACAGAATTTTGGGAGATTTAAATGCCATCAAAATCTATAGAAACTGATCCGATATGAATATTGATTCAACTATAAATACAAATGATGCACACGTCTACCAGTATTATCCTCATTATAAAGGGCTATAAAATATAGTACAAAACTCATTATCGTAAGTCATCATAGGCCTACTTCGGTGGTTCAGTGAGAGACAAAGTTTGATAGTTTTGATGTGATTATCGCTTACTTCAGAAAACACATTCAACCATGAACAACTCTTTATAAGAGATACAGAGTAAAAGACTCCATCTTTATGTATCAAAAAGAGAATTGTTCAAGCTATTATGATAGCTGACGGTGTGATCTAATTATTTATTACACAGTTGAAATAATATATTTACAAATGGATATTTAATAATAAATTACAAAATATATTTTAGCTCAAGAAGAAATGAAATTACATATTCTGTGAGAAAAGTAATCCTTATACACAGATTGCACCGGTGAAAATCTTGACACCAAAATGTCAACGGTATGAAAAGTTTCTTATTAATTAAAAATTAATCTGAATGTCAATTTTTTTTCTTGTGCATGTGACACAACAGCAATAATAATAATAATAATAATAATAATAATAATAATAATAATAATAACGATAATATTTAAATTTGTTTAGACAGCAAATTATATGCATATATACGTATATACAGGGATGTGTCCCTGGCTTTATCTACAGATATAGATTATTCTGGTGTCAATGAAACCATTACCAAAACAAATACAACTCCTAAATTCGATATTCACCTATGAACTAAGTACTGTCTGATCAAGGTAAATGTCACTGTATATATAATACGCCATTATGCCATATGTTTAAATGTCTACAGTGTTATGTGTATGTAGGTAGGTAGGTAGGTAGGTACGCAGGCAGATACTTACGTACTTAGGTACAAACGTAAATAGGTTCGCCAGTAGGAGGGTAAGTTCAGGAAAACCCGATGAATACATTTATGTAGGCAAAAATGTGATAAGATCAAAATGCCAAATTTAATCTCTATTTTTGCTATAGAAAATGGATGAGATGAGTATATTCTTTGAGTTATTAAAAGTTCTTATAGCAAACTGACAAATGGAGAGTTTGGCCATTGAAATATAGACAGTAACATAAATACGTCATCATTTACTAACGGTTCATCTCAAAAACGTATTGATGATGTAATAGATTGTATTTATGCATATCCAAACACTCTGTTTCTCTCTTCTAAAATCTTCTGACACCTGGAATAAGATGAAGAACAGGTACCTCATCTTAATGCTGTATGCGTTTGTTTGCTGCATTACTTCTGATAATGACAGGGTCGGATTTAAACGTTGTCTACTTTATTTATGGAATATAATAAAAACTCAGGGATTTATTGTCGAATATTATAATATTAGAACTTAAATTATCTTATATTATTCCAAGAAACATTATATTCCTATTACAGCATTTAATGTGGATGTCATCATTTTATATTTTGATACTGCATAGATACTTTTGTTTACCTTCTGTTATCTCTCTCTTTGCAGGCAGAGAAAATAATATAACGTTATTTTCATAATTCAGCTTTCAAATGGAGGAACAGAAACCATGAACATAGATCAAATCAAATATAAATCTTCTTAAACATGTAATAATATTGTTTATTTTTGTCAGTATAAATGTGGTAACTACCAACCTTTAATGATTATAAGCAAACTGTATTATATATATATATATATATATATATATATATATATATATATATATATATATATATATATATATATATATGCATGCGTGTGCGTGTGTGTGAAAACCTAAGATTTTAAAACGAAAGAAAAAAGTGATGGGATAGTGAGAAATTGTGTGTAACGAATATAATTTCACTCGTCCATCTTTTATTTAAAGATGTCAACGAATACCAAGAGAAATTTTCGTCACCTGAACTTCTTTCCGTCTGATTATATCTGCAACAAACAACAGTTGACGCCAAGCTTGAACGTTGAACGCACCGTTCTTAAACCACATAATGAAAATGTTTATTAAATTCATCAATAGTGTTTCTCTTTTTTAATTCCTGCATGAGCATTACAGGCCAAACTTCGAAATAGTAAAATCAGATTTATCATCCGGAAATCAAATGAAAAAGAGACTTCCAATTTATAGTGAGATATTGTCATAAACGTTCCTTCTTGTCTTTTATTTTGGTTGAAACAATGTCAGAAGCATCATTTAATATTAAGGGCTTATTGGCATGCTTTCAAGGATGTGTAAAGCTTTGTTAAATAAGCTAGGATAAATTAAAATATTATTTTGATATTTAGATCAGATACTTTTGTACTTGAAAGCGAAGTGCTTGATTATATACTTGATACAAGAGATCCATTTTAGTTACTATTTCTACCTAGTTCATTGATACTATTCCAAAATTCCATTGCCTTTGTGAGACAGAATACATTATTCGAACTGTAAGTCTTAACTGACAATCAAACACAATATTTTCCACAGGTATCCACTGCATATTCTAAGTGTCGAAGCAGCTGTTTATACATAAGTTAAAGATTTTTCAACAATTAAATTGCCGCAGTGGTTTTCCTGATTTGTACATTCTGTCTCACCTTATTTAGATTTTTTTTTTCGGCTGTGTATCTTCATAAGAATCAATGTCAGTTGCAACAGAATTCCTTCCTCTTAGGGTAACGGAAGATGGATTGCTGTTGCCTTCAGGCCCAAGCCTACCAGGGATAAAATCATTATCTGATAAAGAAATTTTAAGAAAGGAATTAGAAACATAATCAGTGTTTCTATGTAAGATAATTCGCAAATATGTCGCTTATTCTTTTTGTCTTTCTAACTTGAATATTTATTACTTTTAATGTTTTAATTATTCTTTTTATTGATTTGCTGTCCCTATTATCATATTTTTGTCATTAAAAAATAAATAAGAAACCATCAAACATGGTTAGTAGCAAAGTGGGGCGAAATAGGGCAATATGAGTTTCTATAGGAAAAATTTGGCCCGCCCCTATAGGGCAATATAGGAATTTAACATGGGTTTTTCTGGGCCACTTGGGAGCAATATAGGAATTACATAGGGCCACTTGGGGGACAACGGGAATTTAACATTGGTCTTTCTATCTAGGGTCTGCGTAGGGACAAGGGGAATTTAACATGGGAAATGGGTCTATTGAGGGACAAATGAAAACGTATTGGGCCTGTATAGGGACATTGGGACTTGAACATTGGTGGGACTCTCTAGGGACAAGGATTGTAAAGAAATAAACACAACAGAGACATAGACATACATAGACAATAAAAGGACCAAAAAAAAAGAAAAAAAAAGATTGGCAATAGAGCCACCCGATTGAGGTCAGCCACTTGCAACATTGTTGCCAATTGTTCCCCAGTGTCCAGTACCGTGACGTCACTGAGCGTAGAAATTTTGAGGTTTTAAATATAGACTAAAAGATGAGACTATAAATAGATACTAGCGTTTTTCAAAGGATTTACCACAAGTTGTAGTTATATCTAAAGACTGGGTTTTTCCAGAAAAGGAATTTCAATAAGCTGTAGCTATAAATAGATACTAGGTTTTCCATAGGATTTTTCATATGCTGTAGCTAAAAGTAGATACTAACGTTTTATCATCTGTCACTTGCCTAGAAAAGATCTATACTCTACTGCCAATTTTTTGTTTTTGTCCTTTTATTGTCTATGTATGTCTATGTCTCTGTTGTGTTTATTTCTATACAATCTTTGTCCCTAGAGAGTCCCACCAATGTTCAAGTCCCCATGTCCCTATACAGGCCCAATACGTTTTCATTTGTCCCTCAATAGACCCATTTCCCATGTTAAATTCCCCTTGTCCCTACACAGACCCTAGATAGACAGACCTATGTTAAATTCTCGTTGTCTCCCAAGTGGCCCTATGTAATTCCTATATTGCCCCCTAATGGCCCCCAAAACGCCCATGTTAAATTCCAGTATTGCCCTAAAGGGCCAGGCAATGAGAACTAGTTTAATATAAGAATTATAATTATCATTATATAGACGATATTTATGTTTTTAAGTAGATGCAAGGAAATATTTCAAGGTGTTTGTGGGTAAACATTATATTGCCACAATACAAATTGTTTCGATTTCACGAGTGAAATACTTTCTTATATATACTCATTAAACATAATGTTCTTTTATTATACATTATTTAAAGCATAAAGCTGTCGATTTGGATGGATCCTTTCACCCCTATGTTCCACTGCCTCTAAGGTCTGCTCTACTATATCGATAAAAAGAAGTTTTAAAATTGACAATAATTTTAGCACAACGACCTTTAAAACATTTATCTTGTAGTAATACTACTTCAATTTGGATATTTTGTTAATTAATGTCCGTTTTCATACAAAAATTAAGAGTTTTTTTATTTTCATTAACAGTATAGGATATGGAAATTACAACCAAAGATCAGAATTTTGATCCTGACACGAAACTTTGTTGTGGTATGATGCAAAATTCAGATATTATGGATGAAATATTCCTGTCAAACAAATTTGCATAATAACGGCCCATTTTTCGACAAAAGGTAGAAGGTTCTATAGAAGTATTTAAACACTCCGCCTGGTTGAACACTTCGATGGCTGCCTGTCGGTCTCATATCTAGTCAAACGAAAAGGACGGTACAGAAACCACTAACTGATCTCAAAACCCAATCGGCAAGCAGCAATTTGTTTTTAGAGGGAAACCGAATATGTGGAAACATTTGCTGAAATACCCCTTCTTGAAGTCAAAAGTTGGACAGTGAGCCTCCTGAAGGAAACCTCTTGTTTGAAAGTGCTTATGGAACATAGAAATCATGCATGAAATATCAAAGACAGACCAAGTCGTAAACACTGTACAATGCTACGCATCCCGCTGGACTGGTACAGGGAATATGTCTACATGTGATGGCAGTACCATTCTTTATTTAGGCGAGGGGGATTGAAATACTAAAGAGGTGAGTATCATGGTGAAATCTGGAAGATCTTGAAGTCGTTTAGAATGGGAACCTGTTAGAACTTGAAAGTGAAGGAAGGGAAGCTAACTCAAATAAAATGCTACTCCGCAATCAATCTGGCAAGCAAGGGACAAATAACCATTTTCTAGCAACAGCTGCAGTTTGTGATGTCTAACGTTCCTAGCCATGGTTTGCATGGGTGACAAAAGTTCCAGAATAGGATCAGTCAACACCGGAAGGGTAAGCGTCATAGGCAAGCATGAATGCGGTGCCATCAACTACAACGGCTAACGCCTGTTTGTAAGCAATAACCTAGATATGGAGGTAATTAGTTCTATACATGTATACTTGGACATCCCATAATGGTCGAGACGCTAATCCGATTGATCATATCCTGATCAACATAAAATGAAGTTTATTGATAGAAGTACATGCCTTTAGAGAATGCGATGTCAACAGCGACTATTACCTGCTCGTCTCCAGGATTAAGCTGAAGATGGGCAACCAAAGAAGTAGCAAGTTTTATATTGATAGGTACCGCGTCCCAGAGGTGAAAACAATGTTCGTTACTGACCCCAAGAACAAATTTGAAACTCAGTCTCGAAGACATAGGTTGAAAAAGCGTAAAGGTAGTAAGTAACTGGCATGGAAACGGCAGATAATGTCTAACAACTGAGACCTGGAAGAAAACCCACGACAGAAGAGACCTGAAAAGAAGAAGATTACTGAGCAACAAGTCTGCACAGAGACGTGAAGAGAAGTGCCGGAAGACAGCTGCAAATACATGTGTTTGACGTAAATTAGGTACATGACAGTGACTTAAATAGGCAGGCGATCTTATAGAACTTTCATGCTGGTGTTCCGGCCGAATTGGATAATATTTGCGGAGGTAATTCTGTCCTAGTTTGCAATTTTGAGCAATTTTTAGTGATGGCAGCCAATCCATGCAAGATGACTCACTTTCTGGAAGACTGTTGTTTGATATTAGCGAGCGGGAGGTGGATGCTTTGAAAGGAGCAATTTATAAAGTTGCTTGATACATCATGGAACATTTATATTATGACATGCATTAATTGGTCAGCTACCTCTTATATACTAAAGAATAACAAAGCTCAGAAAGATTTATACAAGTTGTCACCGGTTGGGTTAACGGCTCATCAAAACCAAAATCGGATTGAACTAGTCAAACAAATACTCATCAGATATGGAAAAGACTGACTAAAATCATTTAAAGTGATTGCCAAGGGTATCGAAGCAGGGATTTGCTGCTTGGAACCCGACTGAAGAGATAATGATAAAGTTTGGACCGGAAAAAGTGGGAGAGACCATATATCGTTAGACATAGTGGGTCTGTCAACGGAGTTTTATATGCATTATTTTCTGATGCAAATGTCTCGGAGCTCATGCACCCGTCCCTGACTCTGCTAGTGTCATTGGGACTTTGAATGCCTCCAAAAAATTATTGTAAAACACTACCAGTCCAATCGTCCACGCACAGGTAACTGATACATCCATCTTTTCCAAGACAACCCACCGGCACATAAATCTGCCATTGTGACAAACTTTCTGAAGGCGCAAAACATCTCGAACTTTGCTACATCCTCCATATAGCCATGATTGAGATGCAATTGATATACACCTGGAATGTGAGGAAAGAAACTTAACTTTTTTAATGTTGAAACTGACTTTTTCTTACTCTCAGTACGATATTTCATGGCAGTGTTGATTGAATTATAGTGAAAATTTTAACATAAATGGCACGCATGTAAACTTTCTCGTGTATGTGGTGTCTTTTGTCCTCGTGAATACATTTCAAGGTTTTATTTTACTGATTGATTTTGAATTGTGATTGGAATCATGCGTTATTAAGTCTCACTTCGCCTGAGTAGAAAAAATTTCGTCCGATACAACATCCTCCTTCTGGACTAAGAAAAGCACCTATGCAAACAAATTCATGAAAAGTACTTTAAACTCATCTTAGTGTGTGCTATTATGAGTCTAATTCATAACAGTAATACAGATAACAAGCATTACCATTGGAAATTCGATACAATTTCAAATAGAAGCAATAGAACGCAACATGAAACAGAAATAAAAGAACAAAGAAAGAAACCTAATATACTCAGATTTGATCCCTTGTTGACAAAATAGGGTTCGTATATGTGGACATTGACTTTTGTAAAGGGAATTCTATTATAATACTGTTTTCCTCTAAAAATAAAAGTGTCTTAAATTTTAACAAGGGTGCTATGTCATAGTTTAACTTTTTCTAATTAGAACGTTCCTCAAATACAACATGTACATGACATACATCAATGTACCGATAACCAGATGCCAAGCTACTTCCTCTTAATTCCTTAAAAGACATTTTATTTTTTCTCACCCAAAAACCCCTTTGGCTGAGTTTCGTCTTCATGATCTTGGGAATCTAAAAGTATGAAAAAGAAAAAAGTTGCTTAATACATATTAAATGTACTTTAATTATTAAAAAAACAAGTGTAACCTCTTAATGAACACAGGGGAAATCCTACACTACAGCTAAGTTTTCTTAAAGCGTTTCTTAATGAACACAGGGGAAATCCTACACTACAGCTAAGTTTTCTTAAAGCGTTTCTTAATGAACACAGGGGAAATCCTACACTACAGCTAAGTTTTCTTAAAGCGTTTCTTAATGAACACAGGGGAAATCCTACACTACAGCTAAGTTTTCTTAAAGCGTTTCTTAATGAACACAGGGGAAATCCTACACTACAGCTAAGTTTTCTTAAAGCGTTTCTTAATGAACACAGGGGAAATCCTACACTACAGCTAAGTTTTCTTAAAGCGTTT
>JAECUM010044781.1:0-18563 GCA_016617855.1 Megalonaias nervosa | reverse complement strand
GGGGGTAATGTAAATAGTCACAATTGGAGAAATGTGTCCCAAAGAAGACCGGCACTAAAAAAGATCAACGGAGGCAGCATATTACAACTTCGCATTCCCAAGAGTCTGTTTTTATATTTGGGATATTCATTATTTATATACCTAATAAAGTCACATTCTGGTGGCGCTCTACAGTTTCGTATTTTGCATAGGGTTAGAATTTTAAAGAATTAGAATTTCATCTGGCTTCCTCGCTGGTTAAACTGGCTATATAAAAAATACCTTGTATATCTTCGGTGTAATTCAAAGAACCTTAAATTCCCTTTATTTTGGTGTGTGATTGATGGGTCTAATATGGGTTACAGAGTATACAGCATCACCTTATTCCATATGTTCATCTTTCAAAAAACTGCTAGGTCCACTCGGTCATTTTCACTTCCTGGATTTCAGAGCTACTTTGTAAAAAAAAAGAGAACCGATCACATTTTTCTTTTACATTTATTATATTGGCGATTCATTCATTGCACTTTCAGCATCTGGTATTGTCTAGCTTAGCAAAATGCATTTTCCATTTTTTAATAGCTGCTTATGATAGTGTACCTTAGGGTGTAAAAGAGTGCTGTTATGCGCAAATTTTAATGTTAAATAGACCTGCCTAATATAAAAATTTATAAACACTAAAATGTATTAGTGAGGTCAGAAAGGTCCATATAATAAAGCAAAACATAAGAATATGATTCACTTGACCTGACAAGTCAATGGAAATTCAAAGAATAAAAAGTTGATGCACCACACCCCCAAATTTATATATGCATTTTTCATGTCCGAAGGCCATTGTTGGCAACATGTGATGCTCACTGTGCAAACACAAGCCCTTGCCCTGGGTGATAGTTTTGAGAAATATTGTATACTTATTAGCTTGATGCAGTTTAAAATAGTTGTCATCCATGCAGTGTTTGAGAAATTCTACTTGCCTTGAACCAACGTGTATACTGCTATAAGTGGCTAACTCTGCTTTCGAGCCGACTATTGTTTAGTTAACTGCATACTGTACAGTGACTGCCTGAGGTGTACATGTCTCTCATCAATTTCAAGAGGAATACAAGCTTGAAAGACCAAATTCTCAAATATATCCGTATAATTAATTATTACACAATAATAGCTCAAATAGTCACAACATATCCTTCAATTTATGAACTGTCCTTTGCCACCTTTCGACTAATTCAGGATGATTTATTTTGAGCAAAATGGAATAGTAATTTTAGTTATCAGTGTGCTTAGCCGATATACAATTTCCACAAGTACAATATCCAAAGAAATGTCAGCCACATTACATCAAAGTACCCTAGACATATGCCAACATTCTCTCTACTGTGCATGTTTCAGCTGCAAACAACTTCACTTTACATAATAATAATAATAATATTATTAATAGCATTATCTTTTTTTTATTTAAATTTTTGCCCATATTGCATTTAAAATTCATATAAAGTTAAATAATAATTGTTTTTAATTTGTAACGTTGTTATTCGTGGATTTCCACTTTAATTACATTTAGTGTTCGAATTGTTCATTGGATCCGTTTGTTTATTGTGGAAATATTCTGCCAGTACAAGCGTGGACATTCCTTCTCATAAGTAAGTTGAAATTTATGTTTATAATAATACATGTATGCTACCATAAATGGCAGGGTACAGTTTCATAAATTGGCCCCTGACAAATTTCTTAACTGAAGGGTACGGTGTGACTTTTTCAGCTATAAAAGATATGGATTTATTTGTGAGCTAGGTGTTTCGGGGTTGTGATGTTCTTGAAATTGATGTCAGGCATGTAGACCTTCCATAGTTACTTTGCAGTATGTTGATAGTGAAATGCCAATAGTCGGCAAGGAAGAAGAGCTAGCATCCCATAGCGGTAAACACATAGGTTTGGGGCAAGTAGAATATCTCCAAAACGGCTTGGATGACAACTATTTTCAATTGCATCAGCTTGTTTAGTACACACTGCTTTGCAGAACTGTCATCTAGGAAAAGGGCTTGTGTTTGCACTGTGAGCATCATATGGTGTCAGACATGACCTTCAGACATGAAAATTGCAGGTGTAAATTTGGGGTTGAGGTGCATAAACTTCTTCTGCTATGAACTGTCATTGACTTCTCTAGTCAAGTGGATAATATTCTTATCCTTTGTTTTAATATAGGTATCCAAAAATATGGACATTTTTAACCTCACTTGTGTATTTTGTGTTTTATGATTTATTTTTTTTTACTAGGTCGCCTGTTTCGGCATTATGTCTGTACATAAAAACTGGCCCCTGCCCCCATACGAGTGTTAGGCAAATACAGTGATTTTATAGAGTTTGTTCCCCTATTGTACGTTAAGCTGGGTCAGCAATTATACGTTGTTGTATTTACTTTTACGAACTTCGATTCACAAAGATTCTTTTTAATAGCAATAGAAAGAGGGAAAGTCACAGAAACTTTTCAAGTGATAAGTAAGCAGCAATAGCAAAATAGTTTTAACATGCACCGATCAGAACATTAAGTACAACAATAATACAGCGTTCCAGACTACTGGAGATAAACCATTCAAATGTGTATTAGACTGTGATGAAATATTTACTCGCAGAATAATAAATTTGAAGAGGCACAATAGAATACGTACGTGAAATGAACCAATGTAATATGCAGTTCGTGGTAAAATGTTCAAGCAGAACAATGATTTGAAGTGGCATGGGACGATGTCTAGGCAGGGAATGCAAGATATGATACAAAGTGGAGACCAACAATTCAAATGTAATTTTGTGCTAAAGTATGTAAACGGAAAAGTGATTTGAAGAGCCACAAGATAATACATACTGCACGTAAATCATTTAAAATCTGTCGTAAAATGTTCAACCATTAAAATCTGTCGTAAAATGTTCAACCATTAAAATCAACCATTAAAATCTGTCGTAAAATGTTCAACCATTAAAATCTGTCGTAAAATGTTCAACCAACGGGAAAATTTGAACATCCACGTGAGAATACATACTGGAGGACGTCCATTCAAATGTGAAGTTTGTGATAAGATGTTTACACAGAATAGTAATTTAAAGCGGCACATGAGAATGCATACTGGAGAAAAACCGTTCAAATGTGAAGTTTGTAATCGAATGTTTACACAGAATGGTCATTTAAAGGAGCACATGAGAATACATACTGGAGAATATCCATTCAAATGTGAAGTTTGTGATAAACCGTTTACATACATTACTCCTTTAAAACAGCACATGAGAGTACATACTGGAGGAAGGCCGTCCAAGTTTGAAGTTTGTGATAAGCAGTTTGCACACAATATTACTGTAGATAAACAATTCAAATGTGAAGTTTGTGCTAAAGTATATAAACAAAAGGATTATTTGAAGAGACACAAGATAATTCATACTGCAAATAAACCATTTGAATGTAAAATCTGCCATAAAATGTTCAACCAATGTTGTAATTTGAAAACGCACATGAGAATACATACTGAAGAAACATTCAAATGTGAAATTTGTTGTAAAATGTTTACACAGCATGGTAATTTAAAGCGGCACATGAGAATGCATACTGGAGAAAAACCATTCAAATGTAAACTTTGTGAAAAAATGTTCACACAGAATGGTAGTTTAAAGATGCACATGAGAATACATACTGGAGAAAAACCATTTAAATGTGAAGTTTGTGATAAAATGTTTAGGCATAATTGTGCACTGAAAAAACACATGGTCATGCATACTACGGATATTAGTGAATAAACATTCAAATCATACACATTTCAGTTTTAGTTCAGAAAATTTGCTTTAAGTAGTGATTGTGACTATTGATTTCTGTATACTATTTTTATATCTATTTTGGCATATGTGCTGTTAAATACAACAGTTAAATTTTTTTATGTTGGGAGGTGGGTTAAAAAAATATCATGGCCTCAATTAGCTTGAGAGAAGTGGTCTTCTCAGTGCCCAAATAATTTCTTTCTTTAGACAGGCCAAGTGCAATGGACTTCGAAAAGTCACAAGCTGAGGATGGAATTCTGTGTATAGGAATGGACATAGTTATTTTACTGATATTTAGACACAATGTTAAAATTGCTGTGCAATAAGTATCAAAAGAAACTAACCAAAATTAACTTTTGTTTATTTATCTCTGAAAATATTTCACATGAAACAATGCTATCCTTCATGTGCTGATGTCAATCATTGTCCATTTCCTCCAGTGTTCAAATAACGTATCAAACTTTGTCCAAGGGCAGTTCTCTTTGAAAGGGTAACTGGAGATCTTGGCTCATAAATAGAGTTGGCCAATAATAAAGCTGGGCCAGTACAGATTCAACCTATGCAAATTTAATTAAGAAATTTTCCCCATAACATGATCTGCTCATTAGAAAGTTTGCCCACAACAAAGAGGCAGCCTTACCATTGATCTTGTTTGGCTTATTAACACTTGTTGTTGTTGAACAATAAAAAGCCAACTATGTTCATTCTGGACTAATGCTTGTATCTTTTTCATCATGCTTGGCTTTATAACACTCCTTATTATTGAACAAGAAAGATATGAATGAAATATGTTAGTTACTAATTAGTTAATCATTAATGATTATGCAAGCTTAGGGGTTGGGTATTTTGTAAATGGGTGTATTGGGTGAAAAAAAATTATAAATAAATTGGCATTTACTCTGCAGAAATATTTATCTATTAAAACTATTTATTGTGTGTTGAACTTTTGTCTATGATTGTGAATTGTAAGTTTCTTTGAGACATAACATTACATGGCTATTTTTGTCCGTGATTTTTAATTTTAAGATGATGTTTAAACCATTTTTACATAGCTAATTTTGGCCCATGACTGTAGATTGTACACTAGGATAATAATCACTTGTAAACATCATGCTCAGTTCAATTTCTTTTCAGGAAAACGTTTTTTCATTGAAAATAGGTATACCTGATATTTGTCATGTTTACTAAACTTGAGGTAAAAGACCTGATGCTGTTTACAACTTAGAATGTTCTGGAAATGAGCTTCTGACCCACATCATGATCATCTTTAATTTCTTTTATCTGTGGATGAGTTAAAAAGAAACTATTAATTTTTACTTTAAGTTAAGTATCTAAAATCAAAGTGGAGTTCAGATATAACATGAGAGGAATCGTTAATTTAAATGTTAATAATTTGAATCACAAAGTACTCATTGACATTTTGGATTAAATAATTATTTTGAAATTATTGTGAATTCATTCAAAGACATTCAGGATTATATCATTGTGATACTTTATGACCATTGACACATCAGCACATTCAAGACTTTAATTCATTTGGATCGCTCTGTACTTTTTATGTTTGATGGAATATTTGGGATTGGATTTAGTTCACAATACTGTACATTCCTTTTAAATTTTCACTTTTGTGTTCAAGAGAAATAAATTATTTGTTGAATTATACAAAATTTGTTTGTTTTGGTTCATTTTCTGTTACTTAATTTAAGACAAGTGTGTGAATGTGAGAAACCTGCCAGTAGTTTCCCATGGGTTGATGGTTCTTACCACGGTCTTAACAGGTTCTTTCTCCACCAGTTATACTGGCTTCCATGAATAGCCTATCTTGTGCTGAGAAATAGCTTTAATCCAAAGCAACAACAATGACAGTAAACATTATCAGAATAGCCAGTCTCTCATGGAGGCTAAAACAAGTCAACTCCAGCCTCCTAATTACAATCATATGATGTAAATTATACAGCTGAGAGAGAGAGAGAGAGAGAGAGAGAGAGAGAGAGAGAGAGAGAGAGAGATGGATGTGATTGATACATATCAAGCTATTTGTAGTTAATGAGAAATCATTTTGAGAATTGTGGCCATATGATGAATATAGAGCCACTACATCTACCCAATTTTAGGGTTGTTACAAGTTTAGGCTCTGACAAAACATAACAAAAAAGAGTGATGACAGCAAACTTTGTAAAATTTAACAAATAATTTATTTCCCTGGAAAACGAAGGTAAAAATGAGAAAAGGAATTTAATGGTTTTACGAATCAAATCCAAAATTAATCCAAGAATCAAAAAATGGAAATCCTATTGTTTAATAAGTCCTGAATGAATCTGATTCCCGATGAAATAAAAAGTGGAAGGTGATGACGTCTGTTGTAACCTGCGGAGTGCTGTTGTGTCAACAGTCCCTTGTTGAATCACAGAAAATAATATTCCAGTTTTGAATTCCAGTATATATTTCATTAAATGTCTTTATCCAAGAATTTCGTAGGAGCACTTATATATTTCCAGGGAAAAGAATCACTAATTCCATAATATAAAATTTCAACTTAAACTGATGACAACAAAATAAAAAAAGTGTCAGTGGTTTGGAACCCAAATGAAAATCTCTATAAAGACAACAGTTATACACAAGTTTAAAACGCAAAACAGATTGCCGGATTTGGGTCCCACTGTCATCCTTCCAGAACAAAATAGAAGCTTTTTACACACATAACATCACGTACTCCCAGTTTGGCCTTAACTGAAATCAATGGTTCTTACTCATGGAAAGAATTTAACAAAGTTGTCTACTAGAACTGCTACTGTTTCTGAATCAAGGTCAGAAACTAAATACACTGTTTCTGTTATTATAACAGTCAGGTCAAACAATACTGAACAGAATTTCTGGAAAATGTCAAATCCAGTAAACAAAGTTACATTACAATAGCATGTAATGAAATAAAAAAATTTAAGACTAACAAATAGTTTAATATACATAACAGAGTGCTCACCGGGAATTCAAATGGTGGAGTCAAGGACTCCAACGTCTGGAAATGGTTGGATTCCCAGAAGAAGAAAATAAAATAGTCCCAATTGCAACGTCAGGATATCAATCTATCATCAGCTTTGAAATGATGGTTCCCAGAAGAAGAAAATAAATTGGAGTCCCAATTCTAAAGTTAGGATAACCATAAACCATCATTTACCTTTGAAATGGTATATGAATATAGTAGAAGGTGCAAAGGAAGTCATTGCAGCGCCGTTGTTAGAGCATTGAATTCATCATCATAGGGTAAACGTGTCAAAACCCTCCCAGTTAAGTCCTAGAGATAGGTGTTATGAGTCTATGTTCTTAAAATGAGTAACAGAAAAGAGTGAAGACAACAAGCTTGGGAAAAGTTTACGAATGATGTATTTCACAAGGATACAAAGTGAAAAATGAGAAAAAAGAACTTATGGGTTTGCGAATTAAATCCAAAAATGTTCCAAGAATTAAAATCACAAGTCCTAGTAATAAAATGTCATACATGAAACTCATTTCACGTCCGAAAGAGACCCAAAATTGAAGGCGATAACGTGTCTTATGGCCTGCGTCATACTGATGTGTCAACAGTCTCTTGATGAATCACAGAAATATTCTTCCAGGTTTGAATTTAGTATAAATTCCAGTGATTGTCTTTATCCATGAATTTTTTCAGAACACTTACGTATTTCCCGAGAAAATTGTTGTTTACTTGAATAATAATTAAGTTAATGATGTCATCTCCATAGAAGATGATGAAGATATTATTAGTTGTATACATCAATGAAATAAATTTATTTTTAAAAAGTCAATCGGGTTAAACAGAACTGAACTCAATCTTGGACAAGGTTAAGTCCAGTAAACAATGATACATTACAATAACATGTAATGGAATAAAAAAATTCAAAGTAGCAGACAAGCAACTAAATTAAACACACATAACAATAGGCACTTACCTCCAATTCAGGTAGCATTTTATTGCAGATAATATCTTAAAAGTGCTCATGCAGCTAGGAAAAAGAGTGTATAAACCACACATATACACTGTTGAAAAGAAAAAAACACATTTCCTCCTCTGCTAGCAATATTATTTAGTCAATTTAATAAATACATTGAAATCAATAAAGAGGGGTAGGATTAAATGATGTCTGAAGGTTTTTGTTAGTTCAAATAGCATTAAAGGAATACACAAGAAAGTTCATCTGTAGTCAGATTATTGTGTATTTGGTCTGCATATTTCGGTATTCTTACAACATCAAACTTCATCTCGGTAATCAGTCATTTTTGTTTCTGAATTTGTTAACTAAAATAAAGGGGTTCTAAGCACTGAAGGCAGCAATTGGAGAAAGGGTTGAATCAATATACACCTCAATTATTTGTACAGCCAAACTTGAACCTAAGCATTTCTGGATAGTAGAATAATTTATCTAGTAATTGAATGTTTAGTGGAATAGCACACTAAATGGTCCACGCCATGTTTTTCTTCTTGAGTTAATACTCCACAAACCACTACATCACTTGCATCAAGAGATATTTAAAATGATAGTTTGAAATCCGGAGCTAAAGAAACGGGTGCACTTTTAAGTATAGCCTTTAATTTTTTCAGAAACATTCTGATATTTTCCAAACTAATAAAAGTTAGTTTTATTACTCATCAAATTGGTCAATGTTAAAAAATTTTGGAAATATTTGAGCAAAATTTTCGAAAATATCCAGTCGTACCCAAATATCACATCAGTTGCTTTCTACTTCTAAGCAACGCTGATTTTAAGGTGGCTTTAACATTAACGTCAATACCTTTGACTTAGCCATGTCCAATAATATGTACCACAAGCACGACAATACCCACTTTTACTTAAATTAATGCAAAATTTGCTTCACTCAGTCGACCAAAGAATGTCCGCATGGTTTCGATGTCATTTTTGCAAATGTCGTATATAATGACTTCACAGATGCATGCACCACAGCTATCTATTCCAGATGTTTACATGTCTAAAAAGGGTGGAATGTGAAGGGAGAATTTTCATATCAAATGGCATCACTTTATGTTGATAAAGTCCATCTGGAGTTGCAATGCGGTAATTTCGTTTGCTCTTTCTGTAAGTGGAATTTACCAAAATTCTTTCAAAAGGTCGAACTTAGGTTCATATATTGCATTTCCAATTTTGACAATCCACTCATCGATTCCTGCTATTGGAAATGAATCTGTTTTTTACATTGTTCACTTTTCTATAATCAGTACAGATACGGAAAGTATTATCTGGTCTTAGCACAAGAATACATGGTTAACTCCAGTTACTTTTAATGGGCCCTAAAAAAGCATTTTCAAGCAAATATTGACTTTCCTTTTCCGAAGATTAATGCTTTAGAGGATGTATCATGTAAGGATGTTGTATCACAGGTGTAGAAAATTTACAATTTGAACGTCATGGTAAATTTAATTTATTCGTTTTTGAGCATCTGTAAACAAGTATTCATATTCACATGAAAATTGTTTTAGTTCATTCTTTTCTTATAGCTGTAAATGGAAAAGTTTCTGGTCCGGATTATTCAATATTTCTGAATATTGAGTAAACCAAAGTCACTACAATCCATTAGCACGAATTCATTTAAATTCTCCGTGTATGCGACAGGCACAACTAAAATGATTGACTGATTAACAGTGTAATGACTATCAACATGCTCCTTTAAGAGAGTGCTATGACAAATTTGCTCCTGTTTTCACCTTCCAGGAGTGTTAATAATATAATCTGAGTCGCAATGTCTTTCAAGCTGTATAAGGAGAATAATACTTAGGCAGAAGATGATTTTGAGGTATGTGCAGGAGCGCCTTAATTTTGTCACTAGGGTGAAAACTCCTTTCTTTTGTATTTGTGTCATGCCTAAATTTCAGTTTTGATAGAGTAGACTGAAGACTACTGCATCCTGCTTCACACGCCTTTGACAGTTTATATTTACAATCAGAGACATAACCAAGAAGATTAATCTCTGAATCTTCGGTTGAAAGAAGATTTTCTTTCAATAATAGTTCTGGTCCACGTACAATATGTTCAAAAACGTGTTTAGAAAGACTAAAGCATAATGCATCTTGAAATGATTCCCTAACACCAAACATCAGCAAATAAACAACTTAATCCCAATCTTTTCCGGTATCAAGAAATATACCAGAATCATGTTCTTCAAAGTCGGATGTAATCTTTCCAAAGCCACTTCACTTTCAATGTGATGGGGAAAAAATATCTAAATTGTTGCACGCCTAATTTATTCACAATTTGTTGTAATTTCCAGATGTGACATTTGACCCTCGATCTGATTCCACAGGTTTAGGAGGTCCGGAAAGTGTGAAAAAAGAAACATTATGTAAACATTCACTATCATTTTATTATTAAAATTGTTTAAAGGAACTGATTCTCGAAATTCTGTCTACTCATTCGTTATGGTCAACAAATGTTGTTTGCCTGACTTGGTCTTAGGTTAAGGACCGACAAGTCTACCATTATTCAACCAAATCTTTCGTTAAATGCAGGTATAGGTCGTAACTGAAATTTATGTATTCAGTTGTTGGGTTTTTGTACCAATTGATAAGTGTAACAAGATCTGTAGTATATAGACACATTTCTTTTAAAATTTTGTTCGAGAAAATGTTGACAATGATTTCCAAATTACAAGCTAATGGAGTTTTATGGGAAAGACTAAGAATTATATATATATATATATATATATATATATATATATATATATATATATATATATATATATATATATATATGACCTAGGAACATCAGTTGATACTTCACTAACCACTCAGCAGCAGCTGGTATCTCAGGTGGTCTCCATTTTCTCATAAGGACGACAATTATTTTATAAATAACAAACTGGTACTTGTGTGGCTTCAATTCGTGCTTTTAGTTCTCTGAAACAAACAGTACATCTCATAATATTGTTCCTATTAAACAATGAGTGATTGTCTTTTGTCACCTTGTTAGGAATTAAAAAACGAGTAGAGTCACTGAGATCAATAACCCTTAATTGATGGATACCAGGAGAAAGAGTTACCCTATCTAAAGACTGACAGAAAAAAAAAATGGTTGAGCTAAAATAATAATGTCCTGATCAACACCATTGTCATGAGCTCTTTTCGCCTAGCTCTTGTAACTGAACAAGCAGGATATATATTTGGGATTTAAATTTCAATATGATCAACTTTTTGATCCAAGAAAAGCTTCTCAATTACAAATAAATTAACCACAATGTTATCTCCTGTTTTGACTTTGCAAGCAATAAACAAGTACAATAAGTGGGCAAAGACGTCACCGTCCCGATAGTCACTGATTCTGAAAAAAAAGTCTGCTGATAAAATTACACGATGTAGAGGAACATTAACAGAGTCTTACTCTTCTCCCATAATGAGAAAACTTTCACTCGAAGCGGACGTATGAGATAAAAGATTCCGACAGCGTCACCTGTCTCTTAATATTTTAGAAGGTATTGGACTGACATAATGACGGAGATGTGATATAGAACCTTTCGACATGAATGGTTTATAATTCTTAATAATAGTGTTAGGCCTATTTGACCCAACAGATATATTGTTTTCAGTATATGATCGTGACCTTGACCTCTTATATATGAGAGCTTTTGGAATTTATCTGTCTGTATTCTTTTGCTTTATTTCAGTTTGTTGCAATTAAAAATAGCAACGAATATTCTCTTGCAATTAGTACAAGCAGAAATAAATGAGGATTCATGATCAGTCTTATCGAAAGTTTGATCCCTAAAGTTGTGCCAGGTTGATATTTGGAAGTCCATGCATGAAACTGAGATATAATTTCACCAAAAAACATGCTTAGAGGAAGACTTATTTACAAAGGAAATTCTGTGAGTTAAAGAATAATCATCAGCTGAACGAGCATAGTTTTGCAACGAGCCTGAATGGTGCTTAAAATGGTAAACACTGGTTGGAATTCTTGCACTCCTTAACTAATCTCAACTAATATAAATTGTTTAAGATTATCATAATCTTTATCAATCTTTTTGATGCACGTCACCTATCAAATAATTGTTCTTTTCCCTGGCAAACTCATGGGTTGCCCATTTTATATTTTTCAATTCCTAAATGTCTCTCGATATGCCCCAGGTAATAATTCTTTTAATTTCATTTGTTTTCTTCTTTCTTCACTCTGCATTTAAATTTCTCTTTTCTCCTTCTTGCATTTACACATTCATTTGCACTTGCCTCTCCTATCTTTCTCTTTGATGTTTCTCTTTTTGAATTTTCATTTGACTCTTTTCCATTTCTCTTCTTTCTTATTTTGAACACTAGCATTGACCACATCATAATTAGCACTTCCGTGTACCAATAGTGAAGTGTAAACTACAAGAGCTACGTCGTTTCAGCAAGTTTCTCAGACAAAGGAAAGTTTTTCTATATTTCCTTTTCTACAAATGGGCGCATCAACCTAATATTCTTGATAATATAAACACCTGAACATGGGAGAGAGTTCTTTCATAGATGTAATTATTTTGATTTCATTTTTATCTTTCAACTCTCTGCATTTCCGTTTTTCTTCTTTCTGCATTGGTTTTATTATTCGCATTTGCTTCTAATCTCTTTCTTTCTCCTGTCTCCTTATAAATTTGTATGTACCTCTTTTCTCTCTGTAATGTGTCGAATTTCGAATAAGTATTGAACCTTAATGTTGAATAAATTGTGTATTAAAATTTTATTATAGTCAAGCTAGAAAATTTTTCGTGAAGGGTCACTTCGACCTTTTCTCTGCGTCAGCTGTTAAAGTTGAAAGGCCAGCATCTTGGCTCAGTGAGAACTTACCCAGGTGGCTGTCTTGTAAGGAAAGACAGGCATTAGTGCTAGGACGCACAATTTGTGAAAAGAACAGCATTAAGTTACGGAAATTCAATTTTCACGTAATTTTCTATTTTATTTGTTTTGTTTTATGCAAATGTGTTTGATATGATTATGATCCATAGTATGTATCGTTTATTCAATTTCATGGAAATCTGTTGATATGCTAGAGTTGTTATGCAACTTATTTCTTTAATTTTACAGTTAGTAGTTCATTGATAGAATTGGCGGATTGCAAGCAATCCAAATTTTCAGATGTGTAGGATTTCATAGGGTTATATGAATTAATTTCTTTTTTCTCTTAGGATGATACTGATTATCGTGAGTTAATGATAACTGCATATTTATATATGATTTTGTAATGCTTAAAGAATATAGGAGGTTAGGGATTGCTGTGGGCTAGAATTTAGTGAATCTTAAACAATAGTAATCGAGCATGAATCGTATTGAGTGGAACGGACTCGGTTGAATGTCTAAGGAGTCATATGGTAGCGTATGCAGATATATACGGTATTGTTGTTTATATACACCACTCGCGTGTTAATTTATAGTCAATCGCTGTGTAGCGCGAGTGATGATCAATCGAATTAGGTCAGACTTGGATGTAAATTACAGGGGTCATTTGTAACTAGAGATAATGATTGTACCTTGCTCAAAATACCGTCCAAATCTGCAAGGACTATTAATCGTTATGGTCATCTTATATCAGAATTTATGCAGAGTTTGGATAGATAGTTATGCTTTTGAGTAACGAAAGTGAGAGAATTTTATATACGTATAGGAGGTGATACATATAGAGATTTCGTGGTAATCTGTCATTGAAGGAAACAACTCTCTCTGGAAGAAACGGAGACAGACCGAAAGAGGGAAGTCCGGAAAGAAATGAAGAGTTAAGAAGAGAAAGATCGGAGGAAGAACAAAATATACACATGGAGATGGGAAGACATTGGATGCAAGGAGACAAGACAGGAAACGACGCTAGGTTATGCAAATCAGGCGTGGACATTGTGCTCTATTCACCATTCGTTACCATAATGAAACGAATCCATAATTGAACACTGCTATTAAATTCTATTAACGTAAATCTGTTTGAATTGAAGTTGCCACTTTTAGTTTATGTATTAATTAATTAAAACCTTTATTTTCTTGTCTAATGGGCTCGTATTGTATTATTTCTTCCGAATAGCCTTGTTCAGTTCTCTGTTGATGTTCTATCTATCCATTCACACCAGGCAATAACATCGAGGCAGCTCATCCTCTAGATAACGACCGCCAAATCTCATTAACCACCCCTCTTTCTAAGAGGAGCAACGTTACACTCACACTGTTTCTAGTTTTTAGTTGACATTTCTCTACCTCTTTTTCACTCTACTGACTGGATTTCCATCATTTTCCAACTCTAATTCCATCTTTTGTTTTAAGATTTCCACTATTTTCATTTAATTTTAGAGCCAATAGAGACTTACTAATAAAATCTAAGGTACATCTTTCAAACATTTTCTTTTCTATCAATAACTGGATGAAAATATCTTTTTTATTTCTTGTATCGCTAAAGATGCTTCTACTTCAGAAATAGAATTTGACTCGTCAGTGAGAACGGCAAATGTTTCATTGCGGCACATTGTCTGTTACTTTTTATCCCGTATGTGGACCGAAAGTATGAGTCATAAAATGATAACTTAGGTGCGATTTCAGAGTCTGGGAACGTTATTTTGGCTAGTACTGAAATATGATCCTACAGAAACGTGTTGGTTTGTTACGTTGGCAAAATTGTCTGCACATGTAACTTTGCTCACATTTATTGCAGAACCCGTGAACATGGACTTTAGTGATGCATATTTATTGTTGCAGAAAATAAGCGATTCTGCCATGGATATTCTGTATGACCCATGTAAATTTCGCCACCTTAACAGACTCTAAAATTAGTTTGACAGGAACAACATGATGGATATTCTGATCGTTTCGAACTTGATTGCAATTATTCAGTCACACCTCCTGTAGATTTCTCATAGCTCTGGTCTCGAATTCTCTCTTTCCTCGGGTATGTAAATGTCTACACGTCAGAGGATCTTCGGCATGACATAAATAGATGTTAAACTAAACAAATTGACATAACCGGCTGGGAACATGCATTCTATCATAGTTTTAACCTTATGTCAAGAAAGTTTTACAAATGCGTATATAAATATGGGCTACATAGGAAACCCCAAATACCTGATTCCCAACGTATGTTATCTTCAGATGGCCATTTCACTCGGTAAATATTGCTGATGGTGATGATGAGAAGGTTTGTTTTTATTAGTTTTGAGATAGATTGTTGGAGCATTAAAAGTGTTAATGGAAATACCACTGAGTGATTAATAGCCCCAAAGTGATGTTTCGGGATTGCTGTCCCACACTGAAATCCATCGCAAACGCAGAATTTTAAGTGACATGTTTTCAAAATTGTCCATTATTTTCCCATTTTGGTTAAGTGTAGTATGTTTACGGTAATACTGCTAGTGATAGCGTGCCTGTACACTGGTTTAAGCAGGGCAAGACAACGCATATGCTCATTACACCCTTGCACTTTGATATGGTCGGTTTTGTAGTTTGTTAGGCCAATTATAGTATTTATTAGAAGCAATTCGCAAAGGATCAGAGGAGTTAGTTGATTATTATAAACATTACTTTGATTTTCTCCACATTACTTTGATTTTCTTTGCTTCGATGCATAATGTTGTGCTTAAATTTTGCCAAGATGTCTGAACGTGCATTATCTCCAAATGCCAAAAGAATGAAATGCAAGTAACCAATAAAAGACACGAATTTAACAATGGACGGAACGGGAAATTCAGTGGTAGCAATAATCTTCAACGGGACCTGAATATGCATTATACCTTTCCTGTGAAGCTGAATTTAAAATCTGTTAAGAAGGAAAGAATGGTATAGCTCAACATAATCTCTCATTTCTAGTTGATCATGTTTCAGATCTAGTCAAAATAACGGTCCCAGACTATGAAATCACATAATAACCGTGACGCAATTGAACAGAAAGTATTCACATTATGACTCAAGTTTTGGATCCTCGTTGGGAGAAAAAATGTCACAGACATGTGCCGCAATGAAGAATTTGCGATTCTCATTGATTATTCAAATGATAAATTGGAAAATTAAAACCTAGCAATCCACATAATTCCTGGGAATATCATCTGGTAACATTGGTTCAGCAGAAATAATTTTTGCATGCTTGGATAAAATATTCACTACAAAACACGTGTCTTATTAAAGTGTAACTATTTTATTATCAATAATAATAATAATAATAATAATAATAATAATAAATATAAATATAAATAATATGGTTGTAGTACAGGAATTAATTCGCAAAGTATGCGATAACTTAAATCTTTTTTCATCATCAAATATAAAATACTAGTAAGTGATCATCATTTTCTGGATTTGACTGTTCTTGTTAAAAGATATTGGCATCTGCAAATTGAAGCTAAAGTAACATCGGCTGTGATGGTATCATGTATGCGTCATTAATCATGTGGAGAATGTTCTGAAATTAAAACATAATTAGACGCTTGGGTGGACAACAATCTGATTAGATACATTCTCTTATCTCCTGTGATCAATATTGATAATTACCATTGATTATTAATGGGTGAACGATACAATGGTTTGACTAGTCCTCATGGCTGACTGGTGATTAAAAGAAGTGATGTGTACGTTTGAATAAAAATTTCGTTGCAGTAGTTGATTTTGTTTCTGTTTCATTAAATTTCTTAAAGTTATTTTGATATATGCGACACCTCTGGATTTTATGAAACCACTGCAGCAGCTTCTCTAATGTTTCAGAGTCATAAATCTTCCTAGCGCCAGCTGCAATTTAAATGATTGGGAAACACAGAGAAATCATAAGAATTTTGACATCGGATGCGAGTGCCACCTAACTAACAGCTATGACCAGATGGGCATAAAGGCTTTCCCTCTTCACATTGAAGATCCCCTTATTCATGCCTCCTTGACTAACATCTGTGCCCAGACGGGCATCAAGGCTCTGCCTCTGCATATTGAAGATGTCCTTTTCCGTGCGTCCCTGGTTAACATCTATGCCCAGATGGCCATCAAGGCTTTGACTCTGCCCGTTGAAGATATTTTTATTCATGGCTCCTTTACTAACATCTATACCAAGAAAGGCATTATGGCTCCCCGTCTGCCTGCTGAAGATCTCTTTTTTTCAAGACTACGTAACTAACATGTATGCCCAGAAGTGCTTAAAGGCCCTGCCCGTTGAACATCTCTTTACTATTGCCTACTTCCACTAGTATTGTAGGTATGATATTAAAACTAGAATCATTACATTAAAATGAAATGGGTTTGTTTTGTAATCATTGATGACATTGTATTGACTTCCACATGGATATATACACACGTATGCACAACATTTTCAAATAGCAAATGTATTACCATTCGTATGGGTAGTTTATAATATAATCATGCCATTTATGATATCTTTCATCTCCAAAGGAAACCAGTAATTGAACCGATTTCAGGATTATGCTGACGTGGAACCCATGAAGATGTTGAAACACTGCACTACTATGTTGTTATCTTAGTATTACCAGGTGGTTGTCACTGAACTACCAGGTGGTTGTCATTGTACTACTAGGTGGTTGTCATTGTACTACTCGGTGGTTGTCACAGATTTGTGAAGCATCTTTTATAAAAGAGGCCCCCTAAAAATGAACATTGGTCAATTGTTTGCCCATTAATCTGCATACTAGAAATCTTGTCGATGAAAATTCTCCCTTTTAAAAGGATCAAAGTCCTGACCAAAGTTTGCAAATCTCCTGATTTGTTTCCAGATGACCTCTCATTTGCATAAGATGTGCCTACGGGTCTGTAATATTTCAAACCCAAACACCCAGCAAGTGCTAAATTGTGGGTCCCAAACAGCGTGTGTAGTGAAGAATATACAAGAATCATACATAATTGTAAACTGCGAGCGCGACAACGTAACTAAAAGCGTCGATGAAACCTTCATACCTAAACAAAATAATACTCTCTTTAGTTGTGAATTCTCTTATGTTCCCCTTCAGATGCTCCTTTAAAGTACAGATAAATGATATGGAACCTTTCAACATCAATAGTTTATAATTCCCCACAATATAATAAGACTTGTTTGTTCCAAAAATATATTACTTTCATTCTAGCATCTAAAAAGTTTATGACCATAATACATCCTCGAGTCACTTTTCAAATTATTGCTGACCTAAACATTTTATTAAAATCTTGACATTTGAACGATTTCTCTTCAGCATGTACCCACTTGCGCTTGTTTAAATTAACATTCTGCTTGAAAAGCCTATCATAATTTTCACATTCTCTGGGATAAAAGCATCGGAAGAATCTTCAAACATTTTATCACAGACTTCATATTTGAATGGTTTATCTCCAGTATGTATTATTTGCGTCTTCAAAGCATCACTCTGTCTAAATATATGATCAGAAACTTCATAGTTTAATATCTCCTGTGTGTGTTTTTATGAGCCTCTTCAAATTATTGATTAACCTAAGAATTTTATCACAAATTGCACACTTTAAGCGGTTACACCAGTACGTATCATCACCTGATTGCCCAATACACAACTCTAGATACAAAGTTATTACAAACTTCTCTTTTGAGTGTTTTATCTCTAGCATGCATTCTCCTGTGCCTATTCAAATCAGTACTCTGCCTTAACATTATACAACAAGCTAAAGTTATGCCTTCAGGGAACAGTTTCAAAGCGACATCATATCTGAAACACAATTTCACTTCTTATAACTCTGCTCTCTTGTAGGAGTATCGGGCCTTGGGTACGCCTCGTCAGTGGAACCGTTTCTGGGCTGTTCTCGTCACTCTGGCACACGTTTTTTTTTCTTTTTTGTTTTTTTTTTTTTTTTT
>JAECUM010044780.1:0-11821 GCA_016617855.1 Megalonaias nervosa | reverse complement strand
TTTGACGAAAAAAACATTTGAAAAAGGGTATACTCATAACTGGAGTGAAAACGTATTTGTTGTTGATAAAGTACTTTTAACAATACCAGTTACATACTCGTTGAAAGATTGATTAGGTGAGCCTATAACTGGCAGTTTTTACGAGCAAGAACTTCAGAAAACAGAACAAAATATATTTGTTATTGAAAAAGTTATTAAAAGCGCGGCAACAAAAGTTTAGTCAAATGGCGTGGATATGGCGATAAATTTAATAGTTGGGTACCAACTCGGTCGATCTCATCGACTGAATAATATTATTATAAATTTCTTCGTATTTTATTAATACTGATTTACATTTTATTGGCTTACATACAGAAATTAAATGTAATATTCTTGCACCGTCCATTGGCATTAAATTAAATATTTTAACAAATATAAAATCGTATTTTATATTTCTTTGTTGTCCAGATATTTTTACGTTTAAAAAGGGCTTTATAAGCTGCCAAAATATTTGATGCTCGGCAACAGTAAAATTAAATTTTATTATTTTTTTTAGCGATATGGTACAAAGAATTAGCTGAGACAATTCGAAATTGTTTGTTGGGACATAGTTTTTATTTCGTTGATGTTATGATAACATTAGGCGTTTCTGACAAATTTTTATTAACAGCAGCAGACAAAATAAAACTCGATACAAATAAAATGATGACATTACGATTAATCGCGACGATGTAATGGAATTTAGTCATAATTGTCTTACTCAAAATGATATAGAAAATATTATTAATCATCGTATCTAAAGATAAATCTATCAAATGTCAACATTGACGTTGCCGATTTAGTTACATTATCAGCTACAAATTTTACTACACGTGCATTAATTTTATGATATTTTGCCGCAGATGCCATTGATCTAAATTTCATTTCTTCTCCAGTTTCTAAATTTATTGAAATAACTGATCTTTTTGGATTTTTAAAATTAGAACCATCAGAACCTGCTCCACGTCTTGTGTTTTCTTTTGGTGTCACCAAATCTAAATTTTCTAGACGATTATCTGTTTTAATTTTGTTAATATGATCAACAACTAAACCATTAGGCATTAGTCCGTTAATACAAAACGATGAGATTGATAATAAACAAAATTAGTTTTTGTTCCACTTACATCACAGCAAGATATCCACTGTTCTGCAAAATTCCAACACCTTTTTTTGTTCTTATACGTCGAATAATTCCTCGATCATTTGCTTCATATAGATCAAAAACTGGGTTAGGTTGAAATTCATTTTGTAATGCTAAATTTTCAATATTATCATCAGCATCTGCGCTATTTACTCTGTATACTCGTTGTCCTTCCGGAATATCGCCGCAAAACAAAGTATAAATAAAATCTTTTCTAAACATTTTAATTCTTTCTGTATCATCGCCTTTTACTGAAATTAACATACCAGCTGGTGATGGTATGCCAATAGATTTTTTAGATTTTATATTGACAACAGAACCAAGTGCATTTGCAGCGTATAAGTTGTATTTCATATGTACATGATAAGTTTCTTGCTCTTCCACTGTCAGTGGCAGATATCTCAAAATTTCTGTCATTATACTATAAGGTTTTTTATATCTCTAATTAGGAATTTTAAAAAATTCAATTAAATATAAAATATTACTATATATATAATGTTAAAATTGCGAGATATTGCTAAAAAGAACATTATCAAATCAGAAAAAATTGCTTCAGCATTTTTTGGTTACGATAACAGTTACAAATTTGATGATCAAAAAATTTTAGCAAATTTTAGCTCCACAAATTTATTTCATCTTTTACAACCTGTTATAGCTCGAGAACTTGCGGCTCATAAAAATATCAAACTTATAGTCCAATATCATACGATTTTATCAAAGTTACACGCAGTTGAAGATTTACTTGATGTAATTTTTGAAACAAAAAGTTTTGATAGCGAAATTTCAGAACCATATTTAACAGCAAAATCGAGAAAAATATTAACTGGAACAAACATTGCCATGGTCGCCGATGAAATACATCAAGAAATAAACAAAAAATTAGAAGAATTTACTTCGTCAGGATCAGATTGGAAATTTGAAATGATAAAAGAAGTTTTATTTCACACAGCAAAATATAACGTACTTCACGGCAGCGGCGCTAATAGCGTTGGCTACGTCGATCTCCCTCAAAAAATTAAAAACAAAAAATGCTGTATTAATGTCAAAAACGATGATGACAAATGTTTTCAATGGTCTATTCTTTCTGCGATGTTTCCAAAAGAAAAAAATGCAGATCGCGTTAACAAGTATTTTCCGTACAAAGACGAACTAAATTTTTTAGGAATAACTTTACCAGTAGCAGAAAATTATATACCAAAGTTTGAAAAACAAAACAGTATCTCAGTAAATGTTTTCGGACTAGATGAGCGAGAAAACGTTTACCCGAGATATATCTCAGAAAATGCTACGCAAACTACAATAAATTTATTATTTTATCGAGGACATTATTGTTGGATAAAAAACTTTAACGGACTAGTTAGCAAACAGTACAGTAAAAATAAAAATAAAAAATATTTCTGCTATAGATATTTGCACGGTTTTTCTAGCGATGAAAGATTGCAGAAGCATCTCAAATACTGTGTCAATGTTCAAAGAATAAGTATGCCTAGCGAAAAAGAAAAAATATTAAAATTTAAAAATTGTAATCATAAACTAAATATTCCTTTTGTTATTTACGCTGATTTCGAGTGTCTTTTCGTTCCTGTGGTTGGAGCAGAAAATAATCCGAATAAATCCAGTACTAGAAAAATACAACAACATATTCCTTGCGGAGTAGCTTATAAAGTTGTTTGTTGCGCTAACGATAAATTTTCAACTCCGATAAAGTTATATAGAGGTGAAAATCCGGCCGTATGGCTATTAAAAAATTTAATAGACGAAGTTAATAAAATTTCTAACAGATTATTTATAACAGCTCCGATGAAAATAACGCCTAAACAGCAACTCGATTTTGATGAGGCAGTTGATTGTCATATTTGTGAAAAGTTGTTGGTGGATTCTAACGGAGTCCGTGATAAGGTGCGAGACCATTGTCATTTGACCGGCCAATATCGTGGAGCAGCTCATAACAGTTGCAATTTAAAATTTCATGCTCCAGATTTTATTCCTGTAGCTTTACATAACTTTCGTGGCTATGACAGTCATATCATTGTAGAAGCTTTTGGTGATGAAAATATTAAAGCTAAACTAAAATTAAATAACGTAATAAAATGTATTCCAAATAATTTTGAAAAGTATATGTCGGTGATGCTCGGTAAATTACGTTTTATTGACAGTCTGCAATTTATGGCAGCATCATTAGATGAGCTTGAAAAGGTTGTAGTAGTTTTAATAATCTGCGAAGTTGCTTCGGTGAAAACTATATCGATCTGACAAAAAAAGGTATATTTCCGTACGAGTATCTCGACGATTGGAGCAGATTTAATGAAACTTCTCTGCTTGGCAAAGATAAACTTTACTCGCAACTCAAAAACGAAAATATCACAGACGACGAATACAAATATGCACAAGATATTTGGAATAAAATTAGTTGTAAAACATTTGGTGATTATCATGATCTATATTTGAAAACAGATGTATTATTGCTAGCAGATGTTTTTGAGAGTTTTCGTCGAGTAAGCTACAGCAATTATGGATTAGACCCCTGTTGGTATTATTCCTCTCCAGGATTGTCTTGGGACGCTCTACTAAAAACGAGTAAAATAGAATTAGATCTCTTAACAGATGTTGATATGTTTAACTTTATTGAAAAAGGTATCAGAGGCGGAATTAGCGTTATAACAAAAAAATATGCAGCTGCTAATAAGAAGTACTTAAAAAATTATGATAAAAATCTCCCATCGAGTTACATCATTTATCTGGACGCCAATAATTTTTATAGCTATGCGATATCTGAACCAATGCCGTGTAGTGGATTTCATTGGATAACTCCAGATCAATTTCTTAAAGAAACTGAAAAAGGTTTACCTAGAAAAATTAATATCGATTTTTCCGATATTTCATATTTTGTTGAAGTTGATCTAGATTATCCTAGTTCGCTACATGATCTACATAACGATTATCCGCTTTGCGCAGAGTCAATGATGATTAATTATAGTTTATTATCGCCTGAACAACGAGCAACGACAACAGCAAAAAATTCGATTGTTAATAAGTTAGTTCCAAATTTGTTAGATAAAAGAAATTATGTTATGCATTGCAAAAATTTAAAATAAGCAGTAGATGCTGGACTAATTCTGAGAAAGGTCCATCGCGTGCTAACGTTTAATCAGTCGAAGTGGATGGCAAATTATATTGATCTAAATACGAAACGTCGTGCCGTGGCTAAAACCAAATTTGAGAAAAACTTTTTCAAGTTAATGAACAACTCGGTGTTCGGTAAGACGATGGAAAACATTCGCAAGCGAGTCTCGATAGAAATTATTAATGATATAAGTCGCAGAAATAAATTAGTTAACGATGATGGTTTTGTTAGTATGAAAATATTTAATGAAAATCTACAACGACGAAAGACAAATTAAAAGTTAAATAAACCGATTTATGTTGGTGAAGCTGTACTTGATATATCGAAGTGGCTAATGTACGATTTTCACTGTAATTTTACCAAAAAGCAGTGGCCAGATTCAGAGTTGCTATTTACTGATACAAATTCGCTAGTTTATAATATAAAATGTGATGATGTCTATGAAGATATTTACAATAATAAAAATCTGTTAGATTTATCAGATCATCCAGCATGTAGTGGATTTCAAGACAATTCGAATAAGAAAGTTATTGGAAAAATGAAAGACGAATTTATGTTTATGCCAGTTAGGGAATTTGTTGGACTAAAGAGCAAAATGTATGCTGTCATATTCGATGACAATAAACTTACAAAAAAAGCAAGAGGTATTCCTCGAGGATATGTGAAAAAGATGATGAATTTTGACGATTTTAAAGCAGCGCTAAACAATAGCGTCAGTTTTATCAAAACAAATGTTATCAGAACAAATCATCATAAACTTGAAACTGATACGATCATAAAACGGGGACTAAGTAATTTTGATGATAAAAGATATTGTAGTGACGGAATTAACACACTAGCGCTTGGACATTATACAAATAATTTTGTCTAAACATTAGAAATAATGTTTGAAAATTTAACATTAGCAGATGGAGTTAATAGCAAAATAAAAAAAAATAATGGTTAATAGCCAGCAATTATCATTTGAATTGAACGATGAAATTTCAGGTATTTATTTTAGTAAATTTGACAGAATCAAACTCTCCCTTATCAAATCAGATGACAGCAAATACTTTAGTTATCTCGAAAGTTTACGAGACGACCTTGCATTAAAATATAACAATTTGCTTAATCCGATAAGCCAGTACCAGTATACAAAAATTAACATAGACCTAGATAGGTCGAAGGTTTTTGCTAAAGTTAGTAAGTATCTTCTCAGTAAAATAGCAATGAAAGAACTATTTGAATGTCGTCGTAAAGTATCTGGTAGAATTAAATTTTATTTATATAATCACGATAGCACATTTTACTTGATAGCAACCGTTGAAATATTGTGTGTTGGTCAAGAAATATAACTATATCTGTTTTTTAATACTGTTCCAGCTAAGTTTTGTAGTAATCGAACATAGCATATATGTGTGTGATTTAGATTTTAACGTTGCTTTTACACTGTATTTTTTTTTTTTTGGCTATGACAATCAGTGAGTTTATCTCAAATTTTTGTTTATATCAGAGTTAATTCACTGTATTTTGATTTGGAAATAGATCAGATTTGACTATGATATCAGATGATTAAGCGAGACAACTCCGTCAAGCATAGCTTAGTAACAAACAGTTGTCGTGTTTGTTGTACTAAGTTAATGTTATGCATAACATACAGACATACATACATACATTGACAGACAGACATACATACAGACAGATATATATATATACAGACAGACAGACCCAAGTTCTATCACAATTGCAGCTGAAAACGTAACTATATATTATTCTGACTCAAAATAAGACATGTACTTAGCTTCAAGTTATTTTTAGACAGCATTATATAGCATGCGAATCCATAAACTTATCGATTATTTTAGTGTCTCTTAGCAACAGTTCACGAATACAGACTTTTAACTCGGCAGAAATGTGGGTTTTATATATCCTATAGATTTCTCCAATGTATTTGGAAATTGAAATATTTTCACTTACCTCCGTCCACGTAATCCTGTAATAGAAATGATCACAAAGGAAAATTCTAACTGCCTTTATAGTGTCCAAACGGAATTTCTATACTGTCATATGCCCATACAAAATTCCCATAATAACAAAATCAAGGTTAAAGACAGGGAATTTCCTAAAATGACGCCAAAATCAGGTTAAAAATAGGGGATTTCCAATGGATTTTTTAGAATATAACGCCAAAATCAGGTCAGTTTGCAATAGATTTTCCTAAAATATAACGCCCACTCCAAATCAAGGTCAAAGATAAGGAATTTCTAATGGTTTTTTCTTAAAACGCCTACTGAAATCAAGGTCATGAAATAGATTTCCCCAAAATAACGATATATAAAACACAGTTAGAATTTTATTCGTGGTCATTTCTGTTATAGGATTACGTGTGAACAGAGGTAAGTGAAAATATTTTTGACAAAATGTTACTATAGAAAGTTTTGGAGGGGTAGGGGATCCCGGATAGTGGAACCTTGTTTACATACAGCTTTAGAAATATCATTATCAAATAAAATATCAACCATATTGTCAATAAATGTCATCACATCATCTGCCCAACCCGCTATTCTCATATCATTTTCAGTCGCGAATAACCATACTGACCCATATTTTGGTGATATATGATATCCAACTTTTTTAATATAATCGCTTATTATTTTAGTTTTTATACCAGTATAACTTGAGGCTGCTCTAATCGAATTAAATCTCTTATAAAATTTGTTTGTCAGATCAAATCCAACATGTCGGATTGAATTATAGTGATACATTATATATAATATTTCATTTGTTTAATATGAAATTTTGTCTATACTATAAAAATAATAACATTATTTCTATAGGCAATAGTAGTATACATATTTGAGTTGTTCCTATCTCAGAGACCCCCTACCCCGACAAAACAAATTTTGTCAGAAATATGTTAGAAAAGCCTTATCATATGAAGGTCATCATTTTGAGCTAAAAAAAGGCTGCTGACAAAAATTTTAACGTATAACGTTTTGGAGGGGTAGGGGGTCTCTGACAGAGGAACCTCAATAAATGTATACTACTGATGGCTGTTCCATCTTTTCAGCAGAAATTTGGGCAATAAAAGAAGTCCTCAAATGGAGCCATAGTCGGCAACTCCTTCAGCGTGTCAAAATCCCTTGAATTAGGTAAGATCACTAGCGGCGAAAACTATAAACAAGTCAATCTCATACTTAGAAATTTAGAATATAAGCAATGACAAGTAGAATCTGTGGATACCATTACATATAGATATCCCTGGGAATAAAACGGCAGACAAGAAAGCAAAAGCCAAATTAAACGAAAATAGCCCAACTGATCTGGAATATAGTATACAGGAATTATAAAGCTTTATTAGACATAAAATCAATGATCAACGACAAAGATAATGGGACAGCAACATTAAGGGCCGAAAGCTGTACTCGATCTAAGCCTACATTAACAGGACGTCGGGCAATCCAAACTAACTAATCCAACGGAAATGGAGACAGTCAACAGAGTCAGAATAGGAAATACACTGCGAAGGGGGAATCTTTGGAAAATATTTTCAGTAGAATATAGCATGGGGTACAAACTGCCCATACTGCCGAAGTCTGAAAGTTTAGATATATTTTTAATACGTGCCAGCGAAACCAGGCACCGAGGTAGCAAAGTAGAAACAAACCTTAAAGCCATAAGAGCATCCTGTATATACCCATATTTCTTGAAACTGTTTTTAATAATATCGATGGGATTTTAAAGAATATCCTGAACTTCATATCAGAGATTGGAAAATTAGGTAAGAAAGCCATTTAGACGACACATTTTCAAGAACACCAACATTCATCCATCATTTCCGTCCCTTGTACACACTTTACACATTTTACAAACCATGACCTAAGCCAGAGGCAGAGGTAACTTGTCGGCTGAGCAATGGAGCAACTGGGAGTCTGTCACTAGGACATGGCGACGCCGTGAGCATATCGAACCCATCCTCTGTCGAGAAGGAATTCCCTCCTTCTCATAAACTTGTCATGGATCAGCACACAACATAACACCATCTTAGATCTCAGCGTTATTTAAGTTACCGATAAGTGGAAACTCTTACAGATATCAAATCAGTTGACAATAGCGTTCAATCAATTAACCGCCAAACTCTATCCCTCTGTATCCTTCATTATCTTTATAAAATGGTTTAATCACAAAAGCAAAAATGTTATTAGATCGACTGAGTATAAAGAATTAATATCTTAGTGGGTACGTTTAAACCACCAGGCACGGTCGACAATAAAATATCGATTTAATAACCCTCAGTATATTTGTATAGGTTCTCAAATAGTATGAATATAAGGTGGTCCAAGCCCCAAGACCATCAGACCAGCTGCACAATGCGGCAACCTAAATTAGTTGACAATAGAGTAGGCACCCCTCCCCCCTCCAAATTATTACAATAAAAGGTAGTAAAGCCCAATACCATCAGCCCGCCCCAGCACAAGGCGGAACATAAAATTAGATTAATCATAAATAAAATAATCGTGGCCCCGAATGAATGATGTTACTTAACCTGGCTCAACAACCATCATGTAATAAAGTGGTTACAAACCCCAAACCATCAGACCCAGCCGCACATGTGGCAAAGTTGGATCCAATTAAAACTCAAATGCTAGCAGGAGCCATGGTTATTAATTTCACTACAAATAATTATAAGGGACCTGCCCATTTTCGTCTCATTCCTTGTAAAGACCCTCAAAGTCAATGGGAGTATTCGATCCCCATAGCATTCGCCTTTAAACATCAACCCAAGAAGACCAACATCAACACCAGTGATTATTGACCAGGACATCACGATATTTCCAAATAATGATTCGCTTTAAGTACTTGATGACACGTTACCAATGTCATCAACCCTAGATGCTCCATGGGAGGAGAACCCAAACATCCTGCCCCGAATCAAGAGGAGGCGAAAATGTGGGGAAAATTACACATCCCGGAACTGGAAACAACATCAAGCAAACGAAGACCACCTATTCAAATCAATATCGCACCAATAGGGGAGGCAACACCACCAATGAGGAACACAGGAACTAGTGGAGAAAACCAATACAGATAGGAGAAACAGAACAAATAAAGACGAACTCAAATACTGAAAATGACAATAGGATACTGCACTGAGCATCAATAGAAGCGACTCAAAATGCCAAGATCCCCATAGCCCAAGGGACACCATACCATCACGAACACCATCACATGTGGAAATAACAACAGGAAAAGATGAAACAAATTATCATCCCCAACAAAAGAAATACAGACATTATCAGTTTCAATAGAAGCCATACAAAAACCAGACCCCACAGGGAACTAAGCAAAAGAGAATTGACCCCACAAAATCCATAACAGTCAAACCCCATGGCTGTCGAAAACACCATCACAGAGCCCCATGAAGACTGAAGACTTTCTGGGTTTAACAACTGAGGACATAGACATCAATTCCACCCCAAGGAGTTCACTAATTATATCAAAAGCAGGGGCCCACACATCACGAACATATGTGACATAAGCATTATGTCAGCATTAACAAAGTGCATGGGGGGGGGGGGACTTAAAATCATAAGACCTAAAGCAAGTACATAATCTTTTGGTGAAATATCAACCAGCAAGTGGCGAAATACATGGAAATTACGGAGATAGGACCTGTGCAAGATAATGTAAGCAGACATAAGGCTACCAACTCAACAGTCAGGACCACATTGAAGAAAACTCTCACACAGCAGTTGCCACCTGAAACTTTCCAACCGCAATCAACTTATAAAAAGTAGTCAGATTGAAAGGAATACACCAAAAACATCAACACTCAACTCCTTGACGAATTAAAGTATCATGGAACAGATGTAGTCAAAGCCCACCGTAAACTAACAAACGAGACTACGAATCAATTGTTGTACTCCTGGAGATAAGATCACCCTATCCCTTCAAGTTAGGTTACGTCCATAAGAAAAATTCTTCAGACTCGAAGATTATAAGATCAAATCCAGATTCTGCGGCAGATGTAAGGGATGGGGTCGTCACACTAAAAAAAAAAAATAAAAAAAAAAATAACGCAGTTTCAAGCCTAGATGTGAAAAACGTGGAGGAAAACAACCAGGAAAATGTAACTACAAAAGCCAAAAATGAGCAAAATGTTTGGGCTCTCATCACCGGAAATCTTGTGAATGCCCAATAACAATCAAGGATTATCAATGTCCCCGAATTAATAATTAAATTGAATAAGGAAGTATACAAACCGGATATTATTTACATCCAACAACCACACCTTAACACTAACACGAAATTTACATCCAACAAACGCACCTTAACACTAACACGGAATTTTCACCTAAATTCCGCATTACTTCACATCCTTCTTCAAATAGAGAACTAATGGGAAACGGTGGGGGGTTGGGTTGGCAATTTTTGTCAGCGATTCGATATCCAGCGTAGTACCAGGGAATGCCCAACTCCAAAGAGACCCAATGGATCACAAGAATACCAATCAATTAAGGTTAAAGTAGAAGTCACTGAATTAACAATTTTTAATGCATATGATGCGGGGGGGGGGGGGAATAATTCAATTAATGTCAACACATCCAAGACAATGATAGGTGCCCCCAGGACACACGCGTCATTTACTGAGACTTTAACGCACACTGTTGAAAAGCGAGTCACTATGACCAATCTAGTAATACTAAACAACGGTGCCAGGACTAGAATTAACCAGGAAAATGGAGCACTCTCATCCATTAACCTAACGAAATGCACACCCAAGATTGCTGAATTAGCATAATGGGAAGTGGACCAAACAAGCACTTTAGGGAGCGATCACTTCCCAACCCATATATCCCTCTATATTCAAACACTATCAATAATTCGACAAGGCAACCTAAATGGATATATGATAAAGCTAACTGAGTTGCGTTTCTATCTATTGGTGAGGGGTTAGCTGAAAATCATCTGCACGACGATAATACGTAAATATTCAAAACAAAATCTTGTTGAAGCTCTGTCCTCTGTAGCCGAAATGAGCATCCCGCAACCCGGGGGGTGGGGCTGGATGGGGGACAGAGAAAGAAACGCAAAACAGTCAATCCCTTGGTAGAATGACGATTGTAAGCAGACTATCAAAGACAAAAAGAAAGCCCTCAGCAAATTAAGGCATTCCAAGCTCTCATCCGATTTTTAAATTATAAAGATAAAGAAAAACCAAAAAAGTCATTATCACCGCTAAACAATACTTGGTCAGAATTCTGCTCATCATTAAATATCAGAAGCAATGCAAAACGTGTATGGGATAAAATCAAATCCATTTGGGGAAAATCATCCAAAATGACCCCGAAAATTCCAGATACAGTAACCAACAAAGAAAAAGCTAATAAATTGGCAAGGCATTTCTTAGGAATGAAAAGCAACACGAATCACAGTTCCAAAATCATGGACACAGGTCAAAGCACAATTTCCCCATCTGTTCGTAGATCAAGGACAAAAATCAAGCCCTCAGAATGTTGACTTTCCCATTTACTAACGGCGAAGAGGACTCATTTCTA
>JAECUM010044778.1:0-31945 GCA_016617855.1 Megalonaias nervosa | reverse complement strand
ATATATGGAGAAAACTGAGCAATCAGATTGATTCTTATTTTGGAATCGTACTTATGTCTTGTCTTCATGTTGTAACATCAAGTCTGCATACGTATTTTATGTTGTAAGTAGATATTATTTGAGATTAAAACCAGTTGTTTAGACTGTTCAGTGGAAATAGAAACTGCTCATTGGAATATAATAATAGTTTGGAACTATTGTGAATTAGTCAAAGGAGTTCTGGACAAAGCCATTTTGAAAACGTTACGATTCTTGGCGGACCAGTGCATCTGTTTTTGAAATTTATTTGGAACTTTTCATTCTTTTGGACTTTAATATAAATTTTACATGATTATTTTGGATTCACTTCATAATACTGTATGTTCCTCTAGCATTTTCATTTGTAACTTCGATAATTAAATTATTTGTAAGTTTGACAAAACTTGATGGTTTTACTTCTTTCTGATATATAGAGTCGTAACTTTATATATGATATTATCATCCAGGAATTTTTGTAATTTATTCCCAAACGAGATTCGAACCCAAGTCAGCTGGATATGGCAACAATCGCCTTTCCTGCATGCACCCACCCCTACACCCCTGGACCATGCGCCCATCCCCAAATATTAATTTCCACGTAAGTAAAAGCATTATTCGTATCCCATGAATATAGCTACTGACGAAATGAAGAAAGATTTTGCAACCTCGTGGATCTGTAGTCATGATACACTTTATTGAACGTGCAAAGTTCTGTCAAATTATTTTATCAAAATGTCGATGGTCAGTTTCTCTCTATAACTCAGTTCATTACACATATATTTCACTTTTTTCAATTTCTGTTCATTCATTGTTCACAAGTTGTGCCTGTTTCTTCTGATATACCCCACTAGGTGTCTTGAGATGAAATAAAACCTCACACCTAAGAAATTAACATACTTGCTGTGAGAGGCATCATGTGACGGTATTCAAACCGAGAATGTATTTTTGTACCGAAAACAAAATGACCTTCAACTTTAAGGATTTTGCCCCGTTTTGCCTTTATCTTTCCTTTATATTTTTATAGAGTTGAGGGAAATAATGGGGGGTGGGGGGTGGGGTGGGGGGGGGTGGGGTAATGGTGGTATGATTTTGCAACGCCTTTACCTTTATCCTTTGCCTAGTGGTGAATATTTACATTTGGTTAAAGGGTTCGTCTTTATGCGACTTGCGGCAAGATGCTTGAATTTGCCATTGCTCTCGGCAAAATACAGACTGGATTATTTTAATGTGCCATAATGCTTTATACATAGGTACATAGTTGGGTGATCTCGGTGCCAAAAGAAGTTCCACAAAGTAAAAATCTGTAAGAACGTTTGGTTGCATTCATATCTTAGCACTAGGCGTATCATCGCTGCAAGTAGATCTGGAATGCCAGAATACTCAGTTTGCTCATCTGACGGGCAACACTTGTCCTCGCTTGATTATATTAGTGTACCCTTAAAAAAAAAATAGATTAGTCAGAAGTGCCAGCATTGAAGATGGTCATCATCTAAAACTCTTTGATCACTTTCCCGTAAGAGCACTGTTGATAGTTCCCGACGAACTCCAGGAATCTTCTTTTTCGCACTATCCATTTACAATCAGCTGCAAAAAAGCTTCCACAGAGCAGTTGGAGATGTACAAGAATGAAATCAATTAACAGTTAGAATCGGTAAGGCTACTTACACACGATATTGCATATATACAGTACGCCCTTGATACTGTTGCGACTGTTTTACAAGAATCAGCTGTTAAAATTCCCCCCAAAGAAAATCTTCCAGACACGTCAAAACCCTATTGGAAATTCTTAATGTGACTGAGCTATATAGAGATGAGAAGAATAATGCTTTATTGATAAAAGATAATGGCCCCGTGGTATGCAACATATATACAGAATACAAAGGTGCGAAGAGAAAAGTTCAGGAACCAGTTAAACAAGGCAAAATAACAGTATGAACAGTGTTAATTCGACGAGTTCGAAAAAGTTGAGGAATTGGATGTATGGAAGTTCTATTGAATAGTAAGGGAAGACAAGACATCTTTTAACTAACGATAGACTGAAACGTAATTCCTAACCCTCGTTTGATTCGTGACGCTTGGAGTCAAGATTTTGAAACAAAAGGAACTGAAACACTAATCGATCATTTCAACAGCTCTTTTGTGGATGAAATCAGGAACGCTGAGAAGAATACTGTTGATTCAAATATTGAAGACGGGATAGACAACACATTGTGTGGTAACAGAATGCAAAATGACATTGAAGAGGCGTTGAGAGAGCTGAAGAAAAATAAATCATGGTAAGATATATACAGAACATGTCATTTATGTTCATCAATCGATTAGTTCCATTTTGTTCCACGTATACAATCGCATCTCTTTGGAAACGTATCCCGACTATTTTAAATGTGTGATCGTTATTCCTATCATCAAAGGTGGGAAATAGATAGGTTTGACGTTTGCTATAGAGACATCTCCATCATTCCCGTTTTTCAAACAGTATTTGAAAAATTGTTGCAGAGACTTACTCAGTTTAGTAAAAGGGTCAATTTTCCTCACAAAGGGGTTTCGAAACCAATGTATTGGCATTACTGCAGCCTTTATTACAAAACAGAGAGTAGCCCACTATTTTGAAGGTCACTCAAAGGTATATGCTTCGTTCCTGGACAATGTGAATGCTGTAAATATAGTATAGATAGGGCCTTTCCTGTAAGCTGTTCTCTCTTGGAATGTAAGGAAAAGTGTGGTGATTGATTCGTAATTCTTTTCGAGATGTTACGGCCCTCATTCTGCTCAACGGCCAACATTCCAAGCATCACTCATTAAACAAAGCGGTAAGTCAAGGAAGAATACTGTCAGTGTGGCTGTTCTTAGTCATGATAAATGACCTAATATCTTTATTGGAGTCAACAAAATCTTGAATAAAAATAGGTATCTTGAGCACGCAACGTGTTCTACTAACGGAAGACATGACCTTGCCATCCTCATCATTTAATGGAATGAGCATTTTGCTTCGGTCGGAACCTCAGTGGCTATGCATCTAGGTGGAGATTGATAAAACAAATATTGTCATACTTTCAAAGAAAGGAATCCTGAAAGAAAGCTGGTTTATGCTCAGAGATGAGCAGATTCCAATAGTTTAGTCATGTATATAAACTGGGGTTACTCTCCCCTCAGACCTATCTAATACTGTTACAGTGAAAAGTGCTTGTAAAAAAAGGAAGATCACTATTTTAATCCGTTGTTGGGATTGATATAGGAAAGGATGGCAGGAATCCAGTTAAGTGTTAAAATCTAGTCAAAAATAGTTTTGCCTCCTGTGATGTATGGATGCGAATTGTGGTCAAACCTGACTCAGACACAAGTCTGTCATAGAAATACTGCAAGAAGAATATTACGTCTTGATCAGTGGTCAAAGAGACAACAATAAGCAGTCTTCGATTGTCAAATGTTGGAGGGATACGTTGATAAAATCAAAGTAGGGTTCTTCAATAAAATCTAGAGAGCTAAAGGTTCATTAGCATCGGAAATTGTGCTCAACAGAAGAATTCTTGATTTCGTGATACACGAGTTTCAAGCATTGGTTTTCTTAAAGACATTAAGCCTATCTTGCGCTTAGAAATGGCGTTAAATCCAAACAACAACGTATTTCATGTATATATTAGTTTCATCTTTTATATACTTTAGCAGCTTATAAAATCTATTTTTCAAATCAAATATATGGTTTACGTATGTCAAAATTGTTTCATGTTCTTTAAAAATTATTTTGAAAAGACATATTTTTGTATTTCCCTGATTTTCCATACTGACTATGACTTAAAGAAATTGAGGCAGAAAAATATAATCTTAATGACGAAGGTATGACAATAATTGTACCTTTGTAAATATATTACATGTTTGGTGTGTTATGTATTCAATGATGTCACGTTAGTGTCCCTGCAGTTACTATGATAAAATGAACATAACTGAATGCAATCTCATTAGAAGAGGAAATAAAAAAATCAGTGAGCTAATCATACATGTATACATGCATACATATATACATACATTATTTTTCTTAAAACGCAAAATGAAAATTCAAAGGACACTTACAGTAATGTGAATTAAATTCCAAATAATCCTAAATGTCCCATCATAAGTCCAAAAGTATAGTCTGTTCTGAATTAATTTCAGTAGTATTGAAAGTCCTGATTACCAATAGTATCTAATGTACTGATATACCTATGATGCAATCCTGGCTGTATTTGAATAAATACCTATAATCACAAGCACGCTGTTGATCCATTGTCAAAGAGATCTTAGTTATTCTAATGAATGATTTAAATAAATCAGTCTTCTAGAATAATATCTTAACACAAATATAAACTTTGATAACAAATGGATTCCACAGACTTATCTTAATATAGGAATGAATTATTTGTTTATCAAGTAACCCATAAACGAATTCCCACTTGACCTACAATGCTATAGAATATTCTGGAACACTATCGAAAATTTAACTCGTAAACAAGATAAGACTTGAACTCAAAGTTTACAAAACACGTTTACTACTTACAATCATGACAAACGTCAGGTATGGAAACAATCTACCCACAACCGTCTGTTATTGACAAACGTCAAGCACACAATACAAACTCAACATACCTACCTACCTGCATACATACATACATACATACATACATACATACATACATACATACATACATACATACATACATACATTCATGATAAGACGAATAAAGATCTACAACTGTTCCAACATAAGACGATTAAATATCTCCAATTGTTCAAATGTATGCATGTATTCTGTTAGATTTCATTTATAATAAATTGCCCAATTTAGAAGTATACTAAAAAACTGACAGCGTAGAAAGACAGCCGTGTTTTACATTTTTGTATAGCTCAGGATTACTTACTTGTACAGTCAGATTTTATCAAGGCAGTGGAATAACTGTATCAAGTTAAATTAACTACTGAAGTTTCCAGATATTTTTTAAACAAATCTGTTACATTCTACAATGAGGATAACATTTTATAATAAACAGTATATCAAAACCTTTTTATAACAACTCTGTAGGCAAAATAGTGCTGAAATGGTTGTGTAAAATACAAGAAGCTACAGGTTGTTTACTATTCAATTCTACATTTGGAAAATGAAAATCAAATTACAGACAGGATAAAAGAGGATGGTTGATTTTGATTGATCATATGTCATATATTATCGTATATATCCCAATATTGTTCCCAATTATACCAAAGCACTTATATCTGAACTATAGTAACAGCTGGAGCAAACCGTCTGACAGGGATAGGTTAAAGATTAGGGAGTGTTTTGCACAAGAGTTACGTCAAAGTAAATTTTCTTGAAATGAAAGAAAAACATTTCTTCTCTTCTTAAGGTTCAAATTTAACTGTAATGATAGACATTTTGCTGTAGAATGTTTAGAGCTTGTTTAAGCGAATATTTAAATGATGCCTGATTTATTTTCTCGCATTAAATCAATTACCACACCCAATAGGCATTCATTGCAGATAGATGATCTGCAGCATGCGGTATTAACTTACATAATAAACAACAGCGGGGAAACTAGCCATGGTGGAAATCAGTTAAGGCATGGAAAAAAATGTTCCTTTATATTAATTCGTTTGATACATATGGGAACGAAATGAATAAAGGCGTGAACAGAGTGTAAAAGAGTTCGATTCTTTTAATTAATAACGTTCTCGACAAAATAATGCCAAATCGTATATTTTTCAAAAAAAAAAAAAAAATGACTCATCATCCACGACCGCGGATGCAGTTTGAACGGTTATTGATATTTTAACTTTTTGATTTGCAAGTTATAGATAATTAAAGAAAAGCCCATACAGTACAAAATATATTTTGCGTCCCTTTCCACAATATCGAAGTGAAAATAATGTGAATCACAGTGGAATTATTAGCAATTCATCATGTAGAATAACAGTGGGATTGTTAGTAATAATTCGTTTAGAATCACAGTACGATTATTAGCAATTCATCATGTAGAATCAAAGTGCGATTATTAGCAATTCATCATGCGGAATCAGTGAGATTATTAACAATTTATCATGTGGAATTACAGTGAGATTATTAGCAATTCATCGTGTGGAATCGCAGTGCGATTATTAGCAATTCATCATGTGGAATCAGTGAGATTATTATCAATTCATCATGGAGAATCAGTGAGATTATTGTCAATTCATCATGTGGAGTTACAGTGAGATTATTAGCAATTCATCATGTAGAATCACAGTGAGATTATTAGCAATTCATGTAGAATCAGTGCGATTATTAGCAATTCATCATGTAGAATCAGTGATATTATAAGCAGTTCATCATGTAGAATCACAATGAGATTATTAGCAATTCATCATGTAGAATCAGTGAGATTTTTTAGCAATTCATCATGTAGAATCACAATGAGATTATTAGCAATTCATCATGTAGAATCAGTGAGATTTTTTAGCAATTCATCATGTAGAATCAGTGAGATTATGAGTAGTTCATAATGTAGAATCACAGTGAGATTATGAGCAGTTCATCATGTAGAATCACAGTGAGATTATGAGCAGTTCATCATGTAGAATCACAGTGAGATTATGAGCAATTCATCATGTAGAATCACAGTGCGATTAGCAATTCATCATGTAGAATCACATTGCGATTATTAGCAATTCATCATGTAGAATTAGTGAGATTATAAGCAGTGCGTCGTGTAGAACCACAGTGAGATTATTAGCAATTCATCGTGTAGAACCACAGTGAGATTATTAGCAATTCATCGTGTGAAATTACAGTGCGATTATTAGCAATTCATCATGTAGAGAATCAAAGTGCGATTATTAGCAATTCATCATGTAGAATCACAGTGCGATTAATAGCAATTCATGTAGAATCAGTGAGATTATTAGCAATTTGTTGTGTAGAATCACAGTGCGATTATTAGCAAATCTTCATGTAGAATCACAGTGCGATTAATAGCAATTCATCATGTAGAATCAGTGAGATTTTAAGCAGTTCATCATGTAGAATCAGTGAGATTATTAGCAATTCATCGTGTTGAATCACACTGCGATGATTAGCAATTCATCATGTAGAATCACAGTGAGATTATAAGCAGTTCATCATGTAGAATCACAGTGAGATTATAAGCGATTCCTCATGTAGAATCACAATGAGAATATAAGCAATTCATCATGTAGAACCACAGTGAGATTATAAGCAGTTCATCAGATAGAACCACAATGAGATTATAAGCAGTTCATCATATAGAACCAGTGAGATTAGCCAGATACCGCGTACTCATCTTATTTATTTGCAATCTACTATATTTGCTTATGGGGCGTCTTTAATGCGCATTGCACTTTTTTAATTTTAACATGTATGGTCATCAGAAATAAAAAGTATAGAAATAACACTTAATTTGAAGGTTTTTACGATTCTATGGTCTTCAAATAAGTAACAAAAGAAGAATGAAAACTAACCAGACTGGCAAAATTGAAAATTTATTTCCCTAAAGTACAAAGTTAAATGTTAAAAACAAACAGTAAAGTGGATGAAATCGTAAACGTTCCTAAATGTTCCATCAGTTCCAAAAATATCGAGTAATATGAATGAGTTGCAACGGTACTCTGAATGGTGTTCTGTATTTTACTGACGTATCAACAGTACAGAAAATCACTGATATAATCCCAAAATGCCCTTACTGAGTTCACAGTAATTCCTTAACAACTATTGATCCTAATGGACTTTAACTGAATTCATAGTAATATCCAAATAGCCTCATAATGATTTCACAGTAATTCCATGAGTGCTATTATTCCAGTTAATCTGGATAGTTCAAGCACTGTATTTCCAGCGAATAATTAAATTAAATTAAATTGGACAAATTAATACTCTAATATAACTGAATAGCTTCCAATGCTGGTGTTTATTAATAAGAAATTAATGTGTAATTCTGTATAATAATTCACTTATATAGATTACTAAAATGCAAAAGATAGCTTAGCATATCTATAATCTCAACTGTAAATGGGCTCACGTGGGTTACACTAGCTAATCAGAAATTAGGCCAGACTGGCCTTCATCAAAATAAAAATACACAACTTCCATTCACATTGGATATGTTTATTTGAATTAGAGTACATATCAACCTTGGAGCTTTATGGATGAATTTGTGCACTATGCATGAATGACTCGTCTTTAAAGTGCGAAGTGATGATCAATAAGAAAATTAAAAAAGTTATTAACTAAATAACCCTTACAAACTATATTCATCAAACTAATACATCTCTTTCTCTCTCTCTCTCTCTCTCTCTCTCTCTCTCTCTCTCTCTCTCTCTCTCTCTCTCTCTCTCTCTCTCTCTCTTTTGTAGTAGCAATAAAAGACACAAGCGGAATAATGCATTATCTATTATCCGTTATATGACAGAAAGTCTACCCCAAAAATGAAATTTAGCATTTTCTCAGTGGTATCCATACAGCGAAGTAGTCATTGTTGGTTTCCTCAAAAGTCTGTAAAGACCGTGTTATTCTACTTCGCATTAGCGGGAGAGGGGAATACCTTATTGATGTCGTCCATTATTACCATACATTATTTTTCATGGACTGGATCAGCACAAGATATATATCTCCGAAGTAATCACAAAGTTCCTTGGAAAGACGTCATGACGAATGTTTGAGGGACTAGTACAAGTGAGAAGCTGTCTTCTGATGGAAGAAATGGTGGTCTTGACACTTTCAGACCTACCTTTCGTTTCTCTCAAATGCTCATTTAAATAATACCAGGTAGTGACAGCCGTTTGTGTAAAACGCATCATAAGAGATTTTATAACTGTTATAGTAGTTTTTCAAGCATCTCGTGATCCTTACAAGTCGGATGTCATATTCATCAGTGGCATAACGTTAGAGCAGACAATAGTCATTCTTTGATCAACACAAAATGAAAATCGTACATATTGGAAGCAAACTTTCTTTCCAATCGATGATATTATACTAAAAACACGTACAATGCAGATGAAATGTAGCTATCTGCATTAAGGAAATGTGTAATCCTGACCATTTTGGTGCTAACGACAGACAACACTGATACAGACAGGGCAAATGCTATGACTCCAAATAATTTGTGTAAATTTTCCAAATATCTGACTATTCTTGGGAAGGATGTGAATGAGAGCATCATTGAAAATATCTATGTAAAAGTTCTTTACTAACCTATAAGCCTCAGATTAAAAATAACTACGCAAGATCTGCCGCATGATGGTTCATTAGGTAGAATTCAACTTGAGAAGGCTAGGATAAAAATTAAAACAACCCTATGCTTTTTAATCAGGTTGCCTTGAACAATCTCAACAGAATGGAGAAATCAGAGATGGACAAAATACACGACTCATACAAAAACTCTTATTCTATATCAAAGGTTAAATGAAGACAGTTTTGATGACGTGGAAGTCGAAGCAACCAAATACTATCAAGCCATCACGCGGATCGTTGCCGAACTCTGTAAATGTGCAGACACTATTTGACTTCGGTCCTCATGGGCGATCATCTCTGCAAGATTAACTATGACAAGTATAAAATAAACTGACCAGGCAAGCAACCTCGATATTACCAATACCTTGCCAAGACCGTGTCCGCAGAGGTTTGTTGAATCAAGCAAACAATTCATTTCTGAAGATGTTTGGCATAATATTAATCTGTTAGGAAGAGATATCTGAAACAAACCAATATATCAACATATATCAAGATATTGCCCTGTGTTCTCCGAATCCACTGCCCAATATAGCACTGTTTACACAGGTGTCAGAACAGTGAACCTATGATGACATCCCTTGCACTGAATAATTCTGTTACATATTTTAGGATGTTATCTATTGTAAAGCCAAATAAATACAATTGAGAAATCCAAATATTTTACAATACCTAACGTCGGAACAGAAGCCACCTGACTTAATCTTCCAAGGGAAAATTACCCCAAACTTGTAAACAGGTTCATTATTAAGACTGATTTTAAAACTTGTGAGCACCTATTTATAGCTAATTGCAATCTACAGTCATGCAACAAAAGTTAAGACACAATACAGATATTTATAACAGTAGTATAGTGGGATAGTTTACGGACAATGGGAATTAGCATTACGGGACCCCAATATCGAATATACGGACAAGATTTATACGGACAAAATATCAACCTGGGGTAGTTTACCGACAATGGGAATTTTGTATAGCGACTAGCACACCATAGGTCAATATGACGTCACGGTACTGGAGATTGGTAACAATGTAGCAAGAGGCTGACCTGAATACAGGTGGCTACCACTCTAGGTAGAGACAAACACAATAAAGTCTGAGACATATACTAATACAAACCTGAGATTTATATATAAAGCATTACATAGACCTGAAATTATGTTGACGGTGTTCATAAATTTGCATAATTATAATGATGCTATAAATAGTTATAGTCAAGGAAAAGACTAACGCCAAAACCGATGTGACTAAAAGTAACGCTAAAATTATGAAATTGTCCCAGAATTTAACGGAGACTAAACATGTCCCTGAACATTAGGTTACATTGGTTTAGACTAAAAGAAGTACTAAAATTACGACATTGTCCCTGACTATAGTGGAGACTGAGAAAATCTGGAACATTAATGTTCAAATGACTGTGACTAAAAGTAACGCTAAAATTACGAAATTGTCCCAGAATTTAACTGAGACTGAAAACATCCGAGAAGATTAAATTATATTTGTTTAGTCTAAAAGTAGTACTAAGATTACCAAAATGTCCCAAACTCTAGTGGAGACTGAGAAAAACTCCGGAAGATTGTATTCAGATTGCCGTGTCTTAAAATATTGCACTAAATTTCCGAAAAATTTACCGGACTTGAATGGGAACTGATAACTAGCCAGATGTTTTGGTTGTCAGAAATGGCAAAGACAAAGTGTAGCACTAAATTCTGAAATTGCACCGGACTTTAGCGGAGACTGAAAATAATCCATAGATAAATTTTTAAAAATGTTACCAAGACTTAAAGTAGTACTGAAATTATTTAAACTCATACCGACCTTCGCGGAAACTGAAAAATTGTAAATAAAAAATTAAAATAAGCGATACTATAGCATCAATGGGAATTAGCATTACGGGACCCTACTTTTTCTACTATAGCGTCAAGATTTATAGCGTCAATGGGAATTAGCATTACGGGACCCTACTTTGTCCTATAGCGTCAAGATTTATAGCGTCAAATGGCACACCCTGGGACACTATAGCGTCAATGGGAATTTTGTATGGGAACAATAGGAATGGAACAGGTAGGGCGACGTCACGGTACTGGACACTTGCAACAGAGAATAATGTTTTTGTGAGTTACACATAAATTATACAACAACTAAAAATTTCTTTTTGGGCAAGAAAGACTAAATCTTTTCGAGGCAGTGGAGTGGCCCAGAAAAGGATCTTTGTCGCGAATGCATAAAACACACCACATCTACTATCCATACAAACGGACGCGAACCCATAAAACACACCACATATATTATCCACACAAACGGATGCGAACGCATAAAATACACACATCTACTATCCACACAAACAGACGCGAACGCATAAAACACACACACACATTATACTATCCACACAAACGTACGAGAACGCATAAACACACACAAACGAATGAGAATGCATAAAACACACCACATATACTATCCACACACACAGACGCGAACGCATAAAATACACACATCTACTATCCACACAAACGGACGAGAACGCATAAAACACATACACATTATACTATCCACACAAAAGAGCGAGAACGCATCAAACACACACATATATACTATCCACACAAACGAACCAGAATGCATAAAACACATACATTATACTATCCACACAAAAGAACCAGAATGCAGAAAACACCACATCTACTATCCACACAAACGGACGAGAACGCATAAAACACCAGATTATCTACTCTCCACACAAACGCTAGGCGAACGCATATAACACACATTCTACTATCCACAAAAACGGTAGGCGAACGCATAAAACACCCATATATACTATCCACACAAACGAACGAGAACGCATAAGGCACACACATATATACACACATCTACTATCCACACAAACGCTAGGCGAACGCATAAAACACACCATACTTACTATCCACAAAAACGCTAGGCGAACGCATAAAACACACATTATCTACTATCCACATAAACGAATGAGAAGAAGAGTTAGAGGGTTACCAAAATCTTTTACACAACGTAAACTTAGTTCTAGAGGACACTTCTGAACGGTGTTTGATGTGCAAGTCAGAGACTAAACAATTTAGATTTGCCACTGGAGTACGACCATCTCCTTGCAGAAAGTACATTTATTGCCTCCGACAAAAAGAGGTATAAAAACGGACTACCACACCCAGAAGAACCACTCCCTTCAGGACAGGACAGGACCGTTATCGACATCCCCGAAAGACCATTCCGGGAAGACACTTGTGTGACTGTGCCAAGGAGTGTAGAGACTCTAAGAACATTACACACTGTCCCTACAATTCCATCTCTTGATCACCACAAATGTTGTACAGAGACTTGTTTATATTTCACTATGATCATTTTGATGTGTCTTATATTCATGTACTTAACCATCTGGCTTTTATGTATTTTTGTCTCACACATCGTCAACATGACGTTCCTTTAGTCTCATCTTCCCATCAAATTGATTCGTGCCTTGTACGGTATCAGTCGCGAAATAAATCCACAAATACGTGCTCGTGTCTTAGAAGCTAGTCTCAAAGAAGTCTTACGATGGTTTACGGTGACAGCATGTCAATTACTGCAAGGCATCATTCAGATTTCACATCAAACCAAACTTCTTTTTTTGGAGAAACAAAGTAGCCTTGACGCAATTATCCGATCCTCGCACTGACACTCAAACCAAAAAGCAAATTATTTTGAAACCTGGAGGAAGCGGTTCTCTAGGAGGGGTGTCATCATTCTTTCCCTCTTAAATGGGATCCCAATGCTCCCAAAGTTCTGCCCAAGAAAAAAGCCACGCCCAAATGTACCCATAAGAAAAAGAAAAAGAAAAAGAGCAACGGTGTCAAGACCAGGTCACAGCCTCAGACAAAGAAAAACAAAAGTCCACAGAAAACAGCTTCTACCCGCAAGAGAGCGTCTCCAAAACCTTCTCCTCCAGCGGTGACACCCTCTTCTTCTTTAGCGGTAGTGGCCGCTGCTCACAAAGTACCTGCCCCAAAATAAAAGTCCAAGAGAGAACGGGTGTGTTACAGAGCTTACTGGATTTGTCCAAGCAAGAACTATCCCGATTTAGTCCGTTGCGAACTCCTCCAAGACGTGTGATGCCTGTCATCAAGTTGATACGACGTAAAGACAATCAGTGGCGACGCGTTCCAGTATAAAAAGACCTGAGGCAAACTATAGGTTTAGTGTTGTTGTGCTCCTGAACGCCCAAAGATGTCCCCACCAAGAAGTGTACACCGTCACCACCGTCATTCTTCTGTCCAAAAAGGAAAAGGGAAAAGAAAAGGACAGTCTCGTCATCCAAAAAAACACTTAGTCAAACATAGACGTCACCTCCAGAAAAGACACACTCGTTGAAAGAAAAGAAGAAGTCACCAAAGAGGAGGATGGTTGCCTAGTCTTTTATTACCACACATGATCAGTACTCTTAAATCTATTTAAATTTATGACCACTAGCCAAAATAAGATAAAAGGACGCATGTGAAGCCACGGACTTTAGTGCATGTTGTGCACCAAAAGATGTCTCCTCATCGTCGTTCTAATGTCCATAAAGGAAAAAGAAAAGGACAGTTTCGTCATCCGAAAAAACGCTTAGCAAAACATAGACGTCACCCCCAGAAAAGACACACTCGTTGAAAGAAAAGAAGTCACCAAAGAGGAGGATGGTTGCCTTGTCTTTTATTACCACACATGATCAAAACTCTTAAATCTATTTAAATCTATAACCACTAGCCAAAATAAGATAAAAGGACGCATGTGAAGCCATGGACTAAAGTGTATGTTGTGCACCAAAAGATGTCTCCTCAAAAGAAAAGGACAGTTTCGTCATCCAAAAAAAACGTTTAGCCAAACATAGACGTCACCCCCAGAAATGACAATTCGTCCAAAGAAAAAGAGGAGTCACCAAAGAGAAGGATTCTTTGGTGATTTTGGAAAACACATCGTCACCTTTATGACGAAGCGAGAGTCCCCAAAAAAGGATAAAAGACAGTGTGACAATTCATCGACTTTAGTGTATTTTTTGCTGTGTGCCACGGAACCAACGAACCAACCGAGAAAGATGTCACCCCAAAAAAGACATTCCTCTTCTACCCCCAAAGGAAAGAAAAGGAAAGGACTGCCACCTCGTTTAGCCAAACGACATTGGGACATGTTGTCCGTCCTGTTCAAAGCTCCTCCACCCATGCGAAAGAAAACTCATTCAAACTGCCTCCCAAGACGTCATCGATACCGTGTGCGAATGTTGTATGAATGTCTTGAAAGGCACGATACCTTTGTCAAAACACCAGAAAGAATGCTAAGCCAAACATCGACACGTTCTTCGCCAAATGGTCCAAAAGAAAATAGCCATTGGTCAAAAGAAAATGATGTTGGTGCAACGCGGAGGAATTTTGCCTTTTTGCCCATGTTACTGAAAGGAGTAATGGGCACAATTGGAGGACCCCTACTGAAAGGAGTAATTGGGACAATAGGAGGACCCTTGCTGAAAGGACTATTGGGAAACATCCTGGGAGGATGAAGATAAAAATGTCCAAGAAGATAAAAGTGACCTTTGGAGTCAAAAGATCTGAGACATGGTCCTTGAAATCCGATGGAAGGACGAAAACTGGCTTTAGTGCCTTACAAATGATGGATGGATACCATCGTTGGCAAGAACAACGAACCCCGCATTTACCTCCCAATCCTCATTTGACCGAGATTTCCCAGTTACAACACGAATTGCAATCATTGAAGGATCGCATCGATTTGTAGAAAAAAAAAAATCTCAACGGTACGGTCAATTGTTGCAACGACTGCAACTCTTTCACCAGAAAGCTTTAGACGAAACAGTTCTACCCACTCTAAAAGATTTTAAGGCCTTGATGAAAAGTCCATCACCACCACCACCACCACCACCACCACTAGCCCCAGTTATCAAGACAGAAAGTTCACCACCACTAGTCCCAGTGATCAAGACAGAAAAAGAAGAAGAGCTTCAAACTACACCAGAAAAAGTACGCAAGTTAACAACACCACCTACATCCAGAATTGGTTAGATTAAAATGATGATGGCTACCCCTTCTTCCTCAGAAAAGCAAAAGAAAGAGGGGAAACCAGAAGTGAAACAAGAACTGATTACCCCAGTTCAGACATCTTCCTCCTCGACACCTATCGCTCGTCGGACACGTAAAGCATTACAATCCAAGAAAATACCACACGAAGAAAAGAGGAGCATCAGTGAAGAGTGGATCACTTACTAAAAAATGGAGAAGGTGTTAGCCAGCATTTACTACGATCCATCCCATCCTGCAGGTTACGGAGGAGTTCAGAAATTGTATCGTGCTGCCAAAATTCGACTGAAATGTGTTCGTTTACCTCACGTGCAACTCTGGTTACAAGAACAAGCCACGCACACCTTACACAAACCCATTCGACGAAAATTTTCCAGAAGTCGCACCCGAGTGGAAGGCATCGATCATCAATGGCAAGCCGATTAAGCTCATGTCTCTCATTTGGCCACCTACAATCGTGTGTAAAAATATTGGTTTTGTGTCATCGACTTCTTTTCCAAATTTGCTTGAGTCGCACCATTGACTTCCAAATCGAGCAGTGAGTTAGTACGAGCCCTCAAACTGGTGTTCAAATAAAGCGGACGTCACCCTCTTCGATGGCAAACTGACAAAGGCACCGAGCTTCTGAACCAAGCTTTCCAAAAAGAATTGAAGAAACGTGACATACATTTTTTCACCACCGAGAATCCCGAAACCAAAGCCAGCATCGTGGAACGTTTTCAACGCACCTTGAAAGAACGCATGTGGAAATATTTTACGCATCAACACACTCTCAAGTACATCGACGTCTTGCCACACCTCGTCCAATCGTACAACCAATCTTACCATCGGAGCATCGGACGTGCCCCCCAAGAAGTGACTCCCGACAACGAAGTGACCGTCTTCGAGCGCCTGTTTGGTACGTCCCCGACAGTGACTGTCCCCAAGAAAGGTGGAGTGTTGGCATCAGGAGATTGGGTACGCATTGACAAAACCAAACGCACTTTCGACAAAGGTTACTTACCCAACTGGACCACCGAATTGTTTCGTGTCACCGAACGTGTGCGTGGCCGTCATCCTCCCGTCTATATATTGGAAGACATGAACGGGAAAGTGTTAAAAGGAACGTTTTACTTGCCCGAGTTACAACGTGTGACCAAAAAAGAAGACGACGTGTACGAGATCGAAAGCATTCTAGATCGAAGAACCCGAAAAGTGGGAAAACGACGTGTCAAAGAAGTCAAAGTACGTTGGAATGGATATCCTCCCAGTTTTGACTCTTGGATCGACGCTTCGCAACTCATCGACTATAAAAAGAAGTGACCATTATGCCCTTCAACACAGCCTCAGGTACTGCAGTAACCACTCCGTCGAACAGTTCTTCTCTGCAAGATCTACAAAAGCAACCCTTGTGGGTGTGGTGTGGAGAACATGTGCCTAAACGCAAATCCTCTTTTTCTGCCAAATCTGTGTGGTGTATTGTGTCATCGGTGCTGCCATTGCCAATTTGAGTTTGCAACAAGGAGACAAACAATTGTGGACCATTTTACTGAGCAGTTGCATTGGTTGCTTCTTCCCAATCCGTCTCTGAAATATTCCTGCAACGGAAACAAAAACGGGAGTCTTGCGTCCAACGTTAGTCCCCCTTCCAACAGTCACCCTAACCATCCTCTTTTAGACACTCTTCTGACTTCCAGTGACTCCTCGGACACTAGAACTGTGGAACTCTGAACAACCAATTTTACTTAACGTTACCCAGTGACAGTTCCATGGAGGTGTTTCCCAATAACACATTATGCTGTTACACAGCCAAATTACCTCAGGCCATCCAATTGGATCACGAAGCCCATTGGGAAGTGGCTTTAGTGGAAATGATTCACCCTACACAAATAAAAAACATCGTCGAAAATCAAAACACTTTTACGGTAGAAGTTTATGACGAACAAGTGTAACAACACTCGGATGAACGTAGCAGTGTAGCTGACTCTATGAAATCACAAGACCCAAAAACTAAACGATTCACCTATCTGTTGACCATTCCTGCAGGTTATTATTTTAGTGGTCAACATTTGGTGAACAAGATTTCTACCAAATTCAATGCTGTGTTTGCCAAAGCCTTGGAGAGAACCAGAAAAAGTATCACCCTCGAGTACCACAAAATAGCTCGTCGTCTAATGATGAAATTTTCAGAGGACAAAGTATTGGCCGTTAAATTTTGTCCTGAATTGTATGATATTTTAGGTAGAGATACCAAGTTGACCTAGATTAAAAACGAAATACCAGCCATTACTGGCAACTTGGATTTTGCGAAATATTGTAGATTTCCTGTAGAAATGAACCATGGACTGAATATGATTTTTGTGTACTCCGATGTGGCGGAGTACAACGTGGTGGGACACACCTCCGTACCGTTACTGCGTGTCATTCCTTTCAAAGTGGATTCTGCCACGAACGCTGACGAAGAAGGTGGAAACACCTATCACGTTCACCGCGAATTTGTACATCCTCACTATTTGCCCGTCAGTAAGTCTTATTTCGACACTGTCAACATTACTATAAAAGGATCTGGGACAAAATATTGCATTCACCAAAAGGAAAGTCACAGTGAAACATTTTCGAAAACGATTACTCTAACTTTTTGTCAGTCATTTATCCTGTGTACCAAGGAGTCGCTCGACAGCGAGGACATGGTTTAAGTGATATGTCCAAATCGGCCTTTCGTACAGTGGTCCCCGTTTTGAAACCGATGGTGACACGGGGATTGCACGCCTTGCAACATGCCGCGTTGACACAAGGTAAAGAATTTCTCCAAAATGTCATCATTGACAAAGAAAATCCTAAAGAAGCTTTCTTGAGAGCAGGCAAAAATATCTTGTTTCAAACGGGTAAAGACATTTTGTATCGGCGAGAAACTTCTATAAATGCCCTGGGCGATGCCGAGTCAGGCATTCCTGCTTTCCTGACGCCACAGCAAGGACAAGGCGGAAATAGACGACGAAGATACCCCTTCAGAAGACTTCACACCCCTAGAGCAAGAAAGACTAAAAAAGAAAAACCGTCCGAGAGAGTTAGATCTTTTTGATTATTAAATCAGAGAAAATGATGCACCGAGAATCTTGCGCTTGTTCTAAGTCGGAACTGGATCTGTTTGCCATGCCACCCACCATGATGACGCTGCAAGATTCCCAATGGGTCGAATTTCATCCCGTCTCCTCTTTGACGGATTCAGCTCCCATCGAGTTTGAAATCAAAGGACAACCCGAAGATTACATTGATCTGAATAGCAGTTACTTGTACCTGAAACTCAAAGTGATCAAAACCGACAACACAAATCCGGGTGCTGATGCCAGAGTAGCTCCCGTCAACAATTTCATGCATTCCTTGTTCAGCGAAGTGGATTTGTACTTGAATAACAAACTGGTCAGCAGCAGCATGGATACTTACCCTTACCGAGCGTACCTGGAAAATCTCTTGACGTACGGAAAAGAGGCCAAGAACACTCATCTGGATGCTTGTGTGGTATGGAAACCAGACACCGCAGGTGAAGATACGTTTAACGACACAGTCCTGACAGCCGATGACGATCCTCACAATGTGGGTTTTAACGACCGTAGAAAGACAATCCTGCAAGGTCGTAGTTTAGAACTGATGGATCGTTTGCATTTGGACATGTGGTTGCAAGACAAGTATTTGCTCAACGGAGTGGATATTCGCCTGAGACTCAATCGCAGCAGTGTCGCTTTCCATTTGATGACTCATACCAATGAGTACAAAACCATCATCCAAGAAGCCAGACTTTACGTGCGCCGCGTAGAAGTGTTACCTAAAGCGGGAAACGACATCAGTCACACATTGAGCAGATCGACCGCCAAGTATCCGAAACGACGTGTAGAAGTGAAAACATTCACCATTGCTGCTGGACTCCGATCTAAGATCGAAGATCATCTGTTCCAAGGACAGTTACCCAAACGTTTAATCGTTGGCATCGTCAGTAATGCAGCCCCCAACGGAGCCCACGATCAAAATCCTTTCCAGTTTAAGCACTACAGAGTGTCCAAGATCGAAGTCAGTCGCGATGGCAAGACCTTGTGTACCAGACCCTTCGAACCTAACTTTGCCCAAAAGAATTACTTGAGATCGTACTTGTCCCTGTACGAAGCTACTGGACAACTAGGAACCAACACCAGTCACGGTATTTCGTACGAAGATAATGTAGGAGGTTACACTTTGTGGGCCTTTGATTTCACTCCAGACCAAGGCATCGACGAGGGACATTTCCATCCTATAAAATCTGGTCAACTGCGTGTGGAACTACAGTTTGCAGAAGCTCTCACTGAGACGGTCAACGTCATCTTGTGTGCATAATTCGACAATACCATCGAAATCAACAGTTTGAGAGAAGTCATTCTAGACTATTAGAAACTATGGAAGACTCTTATCCCTGATTGAACGGTAGAGATTCTTTAGGAAATGGAATGGGAGGATACCGTGAAAATAGAACCCCAAGACCAAGACAAAGAGGACGAGGTAGTAGTCAAGTCCAGATGGCCAGAACAAGAACAACATTTAGTGTACTGTTTTGATAAACACCTGGCGGATAAAATTACGGAATTGACCAAGAGAGATTGTTATGGATGTCAAAACGATCATCCCAGTCAAATTCAACACGATAACTGTCTGATGATGAATCAAGAAGAAAAATTGGACGAGTATCTGGACGATTCTTGGAGTCTCATCTCGGAAGAAGCAGTGTTGCATGGGTGGTATAATGGCTTGCGTGATCATTCCTGCCATCCATTGACTATTCTAGAGATCTATCGCATCGAAGCTCTCTTAGCCCAGAGTGCGGAGACAAGGCGAAGAAACGGCTACTTGACAGAGCGTTTCAAACAAAAAGTCAGAATTGAATTGATGACTTATCATTGCCTATGGGAAAAAACCCAACAAAACAAAAAAATGGATACCTGGGACGTTTATTACCTTTTGAACAACAGTTCGTATACTGCTTCTTGGAATCCTGTCGTGTGCGCTAAAGATGAACTACCTCATTGCAAACCTCAAGACCATCAAGCTTATGTCATCAACACGGACGACAGTCATCTCCGAAGAACACACTGGGTTGCCGTCTACTTCCCTCAAGAGGATTGCGTGGAATATTTTGATTCGTATGGATTACCCCCTTTGGAAGACGACATTGACTTTATGAGAAGAAATGCCCATACGACACGATACAATAATGTGAAATTACAAGGTACAGATTCCATGGTGTGTGGAGAATATTGTGTGTATTTTCTTCATCAACGCAGTCTTGGATATTCTTTAGAACATTTAGTGACTTATTTTGATCGTCACTCTTCTAGAAACGATGAAAAAGTAGATCGAGGGTTTTGTGACCGTTATGGCTATCTTTTGTCTTTAGCTAGGAAACGTAGTGTACATCAATGGCCTCATGACTTCCATCAGTGGAAATCTCACATGATTTCACGACGTTGTCAACCTTGTCAAAAATAATTTTTTGATGTTATTGTTACTTGTTAGTGGTTAGATTTTGGTTGAATAAAAAATGTTGTGTTTTTGAAAAAAAAAGTGTCTATTGTTTGTTTTCTTAAAGCGCTGTGAATATATGCTCTTTGACCTTCTCTCTATCCCTCACCATGACATTCGCTATCTTAACGTTCCGACAATAAAACCGAGTAGGGATGTTTTCTATCGCGTCCGCGTTTGAACGATATAAAGCGGGTTGGTCTCCAGTCTGGTCATCCACTGTTGGCTCGTCAACCGATGAAGATGCCTTCCAGACAAGCCAAGCTGAACGAAGCTTACGTCAATTTACATCGTGTCAGGCTAAACCTGATACCTAAGCCTGGAGAGATAGAGAATGTCAGGATGTTAGCCATAGCCCAAGACCTGAGAGAAGAGGTCTTCAGAGAGGAAATCAAGAAAGAACAAGAAGAATGGACAGTGAAGTACAGACTTTAGAAGCAGAGGGAACAGCAACAACAACAGCAGCAACATTAGGAGCAGCAAGAACCAGACAGAGGTTTTGTGGACTGTCGAGTAGACACCAAGGAGTTCTCCTTCTCTTTCCGCAGAAGCAGGTCGTATCGTATAGGAAAGCCTGCTGACAGACGGGGACGCAATCTTAGACAGTAAAAAAGATTGCCATCACTCCCCGTTAACAAAAAAACAGCCCTTTTCAGGGCTACCCCAATACTCTCGAAAAGACATACTAATTCAAATTGCGAAAACAAATTTGTGTGTTTGTGTCTTTAAAAAAAAAATAGAAGTGTGTCTATAAGCACTTCCTTTCTTTTATCTGTAAAAAAAATTTCACCCTTCGTCTTCTCTGTCTTGTCGAATCGTGCATGTCTGTATTTGTAAGTAAAAAAGTCAACGTGAGTGTTTCTTTTAGGTCCGTGCGTTTCATGTGATGGTAAGTTTTGGTGTTAGGGGATGTTTAGCTTCACGTCCGTGCTTCAAGTATATAAAGCGACGCGATCGTCAGTCTGGCTACCCATCGTTGACTCGTCAACACTGAAGATGAGTAGCAGAATTGCTAAGCTTTTAGAACTTCAAATGCACCTTGAGTATGCCAGACGTCTCCTGGACGAGCTGGCTATGGAGGACGTTGCAGAAGAAGCAAGGTTGAAAGAAGAAGAGGAAAAAAGAAGAAAGAAGAATAGAAAGAAAAAAAAAGAGGAATCCTGCCTCACTTCATCATGAGACCTGTGTGTGAGGTGAAGCCAATGATAAGTACACCTGCACAACCAGTTCCGCCTCCTCAACCACAGCCACAGCCACAACAACAACGTCAGCCACAACCTCTACAAGAGACGCTGTCCTCCAGACAGAAAACTGGGAGGAGGAGGCCTTAGAGGAATTGGAGAGACATCGGCAAGAGTGGGAGCCGCAGAGACCTCATCATCATCCCAGGGTCTGGCATAGGAGTAGACAGAGGGAACAAATCTTCACTATCCCTCAAAGTGAAAACTTGCAGAATGAAGCTACACAAACCCCGTCTGCGTTCGGAATCATAAGAATCAACTGGGAGCAAGATTGGAGTAGGAGATGCGTGTGCAGTGCTCGCACTGGGAGATGCCAGCATTAGCAAGGTGCATCTGAAGTTCAAAATACAGCCTTTCTCAGGACTAACCAGATCTCTAGAAGAGAGACTATACAATTTGCCAATTTGTGAAAATGAGCAGTAGTGTGACTATAAACACTCACTTCCTAACTGATGTGTGTGTGTGTTTGCGTTCGCCTTCGTTTGTGTGGATAGTATGTGTGTATGTTTGATGCATTCTCGTTCGTTTGTGTGGATAGTATATATGTGTATGTTTTATGCATTCGCGTTCGTTTGTTTCGATAGTATATGTGGTGTTTGATGCGTTCGCCTAGCGTTTGTGTGGATAGTATATATGTGTGTGTTTAATGCATTCTCATTCGTTTGTGTGGATAGTATATGTGTATGTTCTATGCGTTCTCGTACGTTTGTGTGGATAGTATAATGTGTGTGTGTTTGATACATTCTCCTTCGTTTATGTGGATAGTAAATGTGTGTGTTTTATGCGTTCTCGTGCGTTTGTGTGGATAATACGTATGTGTGTTTTATGCATTCTCATTCGTTTGTGTGGATAATATATATGTGCGTGTCTTAGGCGTTCTCGTCCGTTTGTGTGGATAATATATATGGGTGTTTTATGCGTTCGCCTAGCGTTTTCGTGGATAGTAGAATGTGTGTTATATGCGTTCGCCAAGCGTTTGTGTGGATAGTAGATAATGTGTAAGTATTGTGTGTTTTATACGTTCGCCCAGCGTTTATGTGGATAGTAGATGTGTGTATTTTATGCGTTCGCGTCCGTTTGTGTGGATAGTATATGTGTGTGTTTGATGCATTCTCATTCGTTTGTGTGGATAGTATATATGGGTTTTTTATTCATTCTCGTTCGTTTGTGTGGATAGTATATATGTGTGTGATTTTTGCATTCGTTTGCGTGGATAGTATATGTATATGTTTTCTGCGTTCTCGTACGTTTGTGTAGATAATACGTATGTGCGTTTTATGCATTCTCATTCGTTTGTGTGGATAGTATATATGTGTGTGTTTTATGCATTCTCATTCGTATGTGTGGGTAGTATATGTGTATGTTTGATGCGTTCTCGTACGTTTGTGTGGGTAGTATATATGGGTGTTTTATGCGTTCGCCTAGCGTTTTTGTGGATAGTAGAATGTGTGTTATATGCGTTCGCCTAGCGTTTGTGTGGATAGTGGATGTGGTGTGTTTTATGCATTCGCGACACTGCCTCGAAAAGATTTAGTCTTTCTTGCCCAAAAAGAAATTTTTAGTTGTTGTATAATTTATGTGTAACTCACAAAAACATTATTCTCTGTTGCAAGTGTCCAGTACCGTGATGTCACCCTAACCTGTTCCATTCCTATTGTTCCCATACAAAATTCTCATTGACGCTATAGTGTCCCAGTGTGTGCCATTTGACGCTATAAATCTTGACGCTATAGGACAAAGTAGGGTCCCGTAATGCTAATTCCCATTGACGCTATAAATCTTGACGCTATAGTAGAAAAAGTAGGGTCCCGTAATGCTAATTCCCATTGATGCTATAGTATCGCTTATTTTAATTTTTTATTTACAATTTTTCAGTTTCCGCGAAGGTCGGTATGAGTTTAAATAATTTCAGTACTACTTCAAGTCTTGGTAACATTTTTAAAAATTTATCTATGGATTATTTTCAGTCTCCGCTAAAGTCCGGTGCAATTTCAGAATTTAGTGCTACACTTTGTCTTTGCCATTTCTGACAACCAAAACATCTGGCTAGTTATCAGTTTCCATTCAAGTCCGGTAAATTTTTCGGAAATTTAGTGCAATATTTTAAGACACGGCAATTTGAATACAATCTTCCGGAGTTTTTCTCAGTCTCCACTAGAGTTTGGGACATTTTGGTAATCTTAGTACTACTTTTAGACTAAACAAATATAATTTAATCTTCTCGGATGTTTTCAGTCTCAGTTAAATTCTGAGACAATTTCGTAATTTTAGAGTTACTTTTAGTCACATCCATTTTGGCGTTAGTCTTTTCCTTGATTATAACTATTTATAGCATCATTATAATTATGCAAATTTATGAACACCGTCAACATAATTTCATGTCTATGTAATGCTTATATATAAATCTCGGGCTTGCATTAGTATATATCTGTCTCAGTCTCTATTGTGTTTGTCTCTACCTAGAGTGGTAGCCACGCGTATTCAGGTCAGCCACTTGCTACATTGTTACCAATCTCCAGTACCGTGACGTCATATTGACCCATGGTGTGCTAGTCGCTATACAAAATTCCGATTGTCCGTAAACTACCCCAGGGTGATATTTTGTCGGTATAAATCTTGTCCGTATATTCGATATTGGGGTCCCGTAATGCTAATTCCCATTGTCCGTAAACTACCCCTCTATACTACTTATAACAGTAGGCAACTGACATGGAAAGAGTGACGTGTATTTAGTGGTTGAAGAAAATCTTGGGACAACACAGTTACTGATATAATGAGTGGAAAGTCACACAACATAGTATAATAAATTTGGGGTATGCGCATTTAGTTATAGCGCCCCGCTTTAAGGAATTCTTACATTTGTGTGAGTACTTGTGTGATTATTGGAACTTGGTGGAATGGAAATATTCCTTAGCCCGAAATAATAAGCCCATTATTAGGAGCAAACGTCACCGAGTGATATGTTAGTGAGTTTCCATGATGCCATTGTCAGTTAGTAGTGAATTCATGTCAGAGCTGCATGAGTGTCCCTGTCGTACCATAGTCCTTATTAAAATCTTATGGTGTACATTGGTGGTGTGACTGCAGTGGCAATATTTACGATAGGAGACCAGTAAATTACGCAAAGGAATAAACAAGAAGGGACACGGCAAATACCGTTTATGTCGCCATGGTGGCAAATGTGATACAGTTGTACTGGCCAAATGTGCCTTGAAACCATGAATTGACTGGCCAAAGGTGGAGTAGGTAAAATAGTTCCCTGTGTTAAGGGATAGTTGTATAGTTTCTACGGCGTGAACTGCTGACGGTACGGAAACCTGATGAAGAGAAACCATGCAGATGTACGGTTGATATATATTTGGTAAGTTGTGAGATCTGTGGTCTTGCATTGATTATAGTAAGCTTTTTGTACAGAATGGACACGTCAGGCTTTCTAATTTACAACTGAAGGAGCATAGAAGTCTTTGAAAATTTGGGGTAAACTTATGACTTCTAGCGGAATCGCACCAGGGTTTGACACCGCTCGGTCAAGCAAATGCCCCTGGCTTGTAACAATAGCCATTTATTTAAAGAAAATCTATTGGGAACACATACACGGCATTCAATGGCTGTCATATTAGAGGGTTCAGAGAATTTAATAGCTTACAGAACTTGGCGAAGCAAAATCTGAAACAATAAATTTCACTGAACAGAAACGTGGGACATTTATCAAACAACAATCTGTCTGAAATGCTAACCAGTGAGTAAAAAGTCCAGCGCATTTATACTCTAGCAAATGATTTAGATTATTCTCTCATACGTATGTAGGGAATTGTTGTTGTTGTTTTTGTAGGGTCTAACGCCATTTTCAGCACAAGATAGGCTATACATGGCGGCCAGTAGCAAATGGTGGAGGAAGAACCCGAGACAACCCTGGAAAAAACCACCGACCCACGAGAAGCTACTGGCAAGCTTTCTCACGTATCCACATTGGCCGACCCCGAGACTCGAACCCACGCAGACAGAGGTGAGACGGCATTGATCCGTAACGGTGACCGCTTTAGACCACTCGAGGCCCCAAGGAGAGAGAGAGAGAGAGAGAGAGAGAGAGAGAGAGAGAGAGAGAGAGAGAGAGAGAGAGAGAGAGAGAGAGAGAGAGAGAGAGAGAGCAGTCTATATTGAATTTTCTGATGGAAATCACCCTGTATATAGGTCAGAGAAAGCATTTTCTCGGTTGTGGACTGAGATGGCATTGAAACAAAATACAAGAGAGAAAAATTTAAGATCATGGGTGTTATAGTGGGTTTTATCAAGAAGCCCTGATTTTTGAATGAATGGTTCCTGATCGCCCATAAGTATGCATCAATCGAGTAGATACAGTTCAGTCGACTATGCACAGCTGTCAAGTTCATAAGATTCTGGTCCAAAAAGGCAACAGTGAGACAAGGATGATGTCCAAATGGCCATCCAAACAGTTGTAAGACAAATGGCAGATCATTTCAGTGGTGAAGAACCTGGCCTCGTGAACATTGAGACTGGTGTGTTTGTACCTGAAGAACATCTACAAAGTTAGTGTTTATGGAAATACAGCCTAAGTCAAAACAGTTTTCTTTTGTTTCATCCCCTGCCTAAAATAAAATAAAAAACTCGTAACTCCATTGTAGTTTTGTTACGTGTAGGCTCGTACAAAATTAACAAAAGAAAAGAGTGAAGTCAACAAGCTTTGTAAATTTAATAAAATAATTTAATTTCCTAGAAAACAAGGTGAAATATGAAATAGGACTTACGGTTTGTGAAAAGAATCCAAAAATTAATCCCAGAATTGAAAAATATAAGTTATATCACTAAACAGTTCTAATTCAATCCAGGTTCGAATCTCTATGAAGTTCCAATATGGAAGGTGATGACGTCAGATGAGGTCGTTGTACTGATTGCAACAATTCCTCGTTGAATCACAATTTATAATGTTCTGTTTAGCATTCCAGAATAATTTCTACTGAAAGTCTTTGTCCTAGAACTTTTATAAAGAAGAAGTATTTCCCAGGGTGAATAAATTATTTTAAATAATAAACTCAAATCAAATGGCAACAACAAGAATACCTTTCGGCCTGAAGGTATATTTTATGACTGCCTAAATCTACTAGAGAGCATCTGTTTTAAGCCGCGATTTTAGATCACATGGTGGCTCACGTGACGGGCTACGTGATCACTAATTTGAACAGCGCAGTAAAACAATGCTATTTTATGCGTATGCTAGAATAGACCTATCTAAGAATCAGATTCCCACACTGGAAATAAATTAAACAAGAAAGGCTCTTTACAACTCAGCTAACTAACAAGTGTGCCGAACTTGACCTTGGTAATAGGCAATCATTTTCGCTTAGTGTTTAGAAAACGTCTCAACCAAGGTGAACTAAAAATATTGATAATGTAATACCTTTTACGTTCAAATCAGGTCAAAACAGAGAAGTGATATTTCGAAAATAGTCAAATCTGGTGAAAAGTATCATTATAATAAAATGTAATGAAACAAAAATAAAATAAAAAAAGAATTTAAAACTAACACACAAGTAATTAAATTACATATACGTAACACCTCCCCCATAAGAAAAAGAAAGATTTATGTAATAAAGCTTTCTTTTTACCATATGTAAATTATACATCAGGTAAAATAAAATTACATACGAAAATTCTTATGAATTATACAAAGTGTACATGAAATAATATTTCTATACACGGGAGAGTGCATCTGGAATCAAATTGTCTTTTCCTTTGATGTGCCTGATGTCAAGATTATATTCTTGCAAAAACAAACTCCACCTTAATAATCTTTGATTTTTATATTTCATCTTGTCGATGTAAGTAAGGGGGTTGTGATCACTAAACACAATAACCGGAGAAGGAGCTGAACTAATGTAAACTTCAAAATGCTGAAATGCCAATATTAAAGCCAGACATTCCTTCTCGATTGCTGAGTAATTTCTTTGGTGCTTATTTAATTTCTTAGAGAAATAGCACACTGGGTGATCAACACCATTTCTATCTTCTTGAATCAATACTGCTCCAACCCCAACATCACTTGCATCCACAGATAATTTAAAAGATTGACTGAAATTTGGAGCTGTTAGAACCGGCGCACTTTTGAGTATGGCTTTTAATCTATCAAAAGCTTCCTGACATTTTTCGGTCCAAAGAAACTCGTTTTTCTTACTCAACAAGTTTGTCAGGGGTTCAGCAATATTAGCAAAATTGGAAGAAAATTTCCGATAGTATCCAGCCATACCTAAAAATCGCATCAGTTGCTTTTAACTGACAGGCACAGGGAAATCAGAGATAGCCTTGACCTTAGCATCTATAGGTTTAACTTGACCATGTCCCACAATATGTCCTAGAAATGTCACACAAGCACGGCGAAACTCACTTTTAGATAAATTGATTGTCAAATTTAATTTGCATCAGCGAGTCTGCCGAAGAATTTCCGAATCATGGCTAGATGTTCTTTCCAGGTGTCGTTGTAGATGATTCCATCATGAATGTAAGCATCACAATTATCTAGACCAGAGGTAATCATATTCATCAAGCGTTGAAAAGTACTTGGGGAACCCTTCATCCCAAACGGCATTACTTTATATTGATAGAGTCCATCTGGAGTCACAAATGCCGAAATTTCTTTTGTCCTTTCCGTTAGTGGAATTTGCCAAAATCCTTTCGGAATGTCAAATTTGGTGACGTAGTTGGCATTTCCAATTTCATCCATACAGTCATCAATTCTTGGTAATGGAAATGAATCTATTTTTGTCACACTGTTCACCTTCCTATAATCAGTACACATACGGCAAGTTTTATCTGGTTTCGGAACAAGTATACATGGTGAACTCCAATCACTTTTACTGGCTCTATGAAATCATTCTCAAGCAAATATTGAATTTCCTTTTTCAAGTATTCCTGTTTGAGAGGGTTCATCCTGTATGGGTGTTTTTTTCACAGGTTAGGAATTCACAATTTCAACGTCATGAAAAATTTTGTTTGTCCTCGTAGGAACATCTGGAAATAAGTGCTCATATTCAAATAATAACTGTTTAAGTTCATTCCTTTCTTGTTGTTGCAAATGTAAAAGTTTCTCGTCCAGATTTTTCATAATTTCCGAATTCCGAAGATTTGTTGCTCCAAGATCATCAGAGTCCGATTGAATTTCTTCACTTAAATCCTCAGTTGGTGGGACAGGTACAACTAAATTAATTGCATGATTTACCTGGCTATCTCTTTCAATAACCTAGTACTCCTTTAATTTATTTAGATCAGAGTACTATTATTATAATTTAACTCATTCATTTTCTTTTTAAGGTTTAAGGGCCGTGATACCTAATTTGAAGAAAGTTTTGAAGTTTGAGCAAGAGAAAAAGTACTCTTACAAGACACAAAAGGTCTCTCCATTGAAGTTCTTTGAAACCATAATTTCACTTATTACTTGAATTCTGAGTGCCACATTCAAGCATAACAAGCTGGAAAATTCCAGACATAAAATTTCACTCTTGACCAGACTGGACAGATTTGTGAAGGCCAAACTGACGAAAAAGCTTCATCAAAGCTTTTACTATGGTTTGCTTTTAATATTCCTCAAAGGAATTGCCTCTGGGAATCTTGTTGACGCACACATAATGGTCAACAAATATTGGTTGCCTGACTTGGTCTTAGGTAAGGGACCAACAAAATCTACCATTATTCCGCTAAATGGTTCGTCAAATGCAGGAATTAGTTGCAGATGAGCCTTAGGTATCTTCTGATTGGGTTTTCCTACCATTTGACAAGTATGACAAGATCTACAAAATTTACAAACATCACTTTTGATTTTTGGCCAATAAAAGTGAGTCAAGATATTGTGATAAGTTTTATTAATCCCTAAATGACCAGCCAGAGGAGTTTCATGGGCCAAACTAAGTATTTCCTGTCTGTAAGATTTTGGAACTACAATCTGATAGTTCACTGACCACTCGTCATTAGCAGGTACCTCGGGAGGTCTCCATTTTCTCATAAGAATTCTATTTTTAATGAAATAACAGACAGGTACTTCAGTGGCTTCAGTTTCACTAATGGCCCTCTGAAACAAACAGGAGATCTCAGGATCTTTTTCCTGTTCGACGACAAGTGATTGTCGTTTATCACCTGATTAGATTAAAGAGAATGAGTATTTAAAAGAGGATCACTGTGATCAATACCTTTTGATTGATCCAAATTAGGAGTGAAAGTGACCTTATCAAAAGCCTGACCAATACATGTGTCAGCTAAAAGAATATTTTCCTTATCAAAATCATTCTCAAGAGCTTTCTTTGCCATAGCTCTAGTAACTGCACAAGCTGGGTATGAGTCAGGTAATCTTTTTCAATAGGATCAACTTTCTGATCCAAAGAAGGCTTGTTAGTTACAAGTGGATTAACCACAACCTTGTCTCCAGCTAGGTCGTTGCCTAGTAACAAATGAATGCCCTCAATGGATAAGGAAGACACTACTCTGACTGTCACAGGTCTTGAAACTAAGTCTGATGACAAATTTACAGAATGAAGAGGAACATTAACAAAGCCGCACTCTACGTCCTGAATGAGAACACTCTCATTAGAACAGGATTTCTCAGAAAAGAGGCAAAGTACCTGATAATAAAAGTCTCTGAGAAGCTCCTGTATCCCTTAAAATTTTAATAGGATAGGGTTGGCCAAATCACCCAAGAGTGATATAGAACCCTTCAACATGAATGGTTCATAATTCCCCATAATAAAATCAGACTGATGTTTATTAGACCCAACAAATGTATTGTTTTCAATACATGACCGTGACCTTGACCTCTTAGAAATAAGAGAATTTGGGATAGGCCTATCTTGATTCTGATGCTTATATTTCAATTTGAAGCAATCAGAAATGACGTGTCCTTTTTTCTTGCAATAGGTACACGTAGGAATAGACAAGGATTTTGAATCAAGTTTATCAGAGGCTTGATTTTTAAAAGTTGTACCAGACTGAGTTTTAGAAGGAGTCGTATTAGGCTGAAATACCTTTCTACCAGTAGACTGCTGAGTGAAAGACTTGCTTACAACAGGAACTTTATGAGCTAAAAAAAATACTCATCAGCAGCAAGAGCAGCATTTTCCAAGGTTTCGATCTTATGCTCTTCAAAATGAGTCTTAATGTCACAATGGATACAGTTTTTGAACTCTTCAAGTAATACAAGTTGTTTGAGACTTTCATAATCATGTTCAACTCTCTTGGCTAAGCACCATCTCTCAAATAACTGCTCTTGTTCTCTTGCAAATTCGACATGAGTTTGTCCAGCGTCTTTTCTATAGTTCCTAAATTTTTGTCGATAAGCCTCAGGGACTAACGCATAACCCTTTAAGATACAGTCCTTAACCAAATCATAGTCAGCACTTTGATGAACTGACAGGGATGCATAGATTTTGCGAGCTTTGCCAAAAAGTACACACTGTAATAAATGGGTCCAATACTCCCTTGGCCATTTCAAATTTTCAGCACCTTTTTCAAAATAAAGAAAATATTCATCTACTTCCTTTTCGCTAAAAGGGAGGACAAGCCTAATATTTTTGTAATGTCAAAACTTGAATTTGTATGTAAAGTGCGATCGTGCTTTTCACTTGCCAGCTCCATTTCTTTCATTTTAATTTGCAATTCCTTTTCATACCTCTGTTTTTACATCTGAAAGTGCATTTGTTCTTTCTGTAACTCCAATTCCATTTGTTCTTTCTGTAATTGTATTTGTCTTTCTTTCTCCGTTTCGTTTAATTGTAACTGCATTTATTTCTCTCTCTCTCTCTCTCTCTCTCTCTCTCTCTCTCTCTCTCTCTCTCTCTCTCTCTCTCTCT
>JAECUM010044775.1:0-27013 GCA_016617855.1 Megalonaias nervosa | reverse complement strand
CAACATACCTATCCGACCTCACCCATGTGTACACACCAGCAAGATACTTACGCTCCTCTTCTGACACTCGTATTCTCATTATTCCCACTATGAAAATGAAATCATATGGACAACATTCTTTTGCATACCAGGGCTCAGCAACGTGGAACGAATTGCCCACTGCACTTAGACACAAAGACACAGTGATCTCATTCAAGAGCGCTCTTAAAACTCACCGATTTCAAGAACAATAGGTGAGTTTTAAGAGTGAGTATTGCAAGAACAGATTGAAAAACCTAATAATGTATCCCTGCCTTAAATATTTACAGCATATTTTCTGTTTCTACTTTCGTGGTGTTTGTTTTTATTTTTGTAATTATATCATTATATATGTTTTTTTTTTTAAGTGTTGTCAAATGTTGTAAAGCGCTTAGAGCTTCTAAAGATTAGGCGCTATCCAAAGTCCTCATTATTATTATTATTATTACTACTGTCGTGCAAGTTGAGTCGCTCACACAAGCTTAAATGCTACATATCCCAAATACAATACAATGTATTAAAGGAATTGGTAATATAACAATCAACTTAGATATTAAATACGCAAGCGAGCAAAATGTTTCAGAGCAAAAGTTTCACGATCAGTGAGAAGCAGGCATTGTTGCCCAGTCAGCATATAAAGAAATACAGTTGGATACAAACATCATATCTGTGATAGAGTCTTACAAAAGTATTCTTGGTGTGCAAAAGTGGAAACAAAAAGGTAGATACCATATAGGATGCCTTTTGTTGAATATTAACATAGAAAGAGCGAATACTGTATCTCAAACTATGTAATTTACTGAGGGGATACTAATTCTGCTACAGGAAAGTTAAGAATTGGTTGGAAAATACTGAATGCTTTTCCTTCTTTTCAGATAAAGACTTATTGTAGTGAACGGTTTTCCATAAACTAAAGACTAGAATGTGCATGTATTTCCACTGATCAGAGAAAATGACACTGGCTGATGCATTTAACGAGGAAAAAATATCAAATATATAGTTATATCTTTACGGCTATTAAAAAAATTATACACAAGGCATTCATCAATTTCAAATATGTGAAAAGGTTAAAGGTCAAAATACAAAACAAGTTTATAAAAAGTGCTATCTCTCTAACTTTACTAAGAAAACGTTTAAAATAAGGCAAGTAGTTGTATGTAATCCAGTCGTGTAAATCGAAAGGAAATTATATATAGAGCATGCTTTACCAGCAAGTGTTACCTCTGTACGACAAGCAATATACATATAGACAGTTGAAAGATTGTAAGAACAAAATAAACGACAAGCACTACTTATAAATCAAACCAAAATTGGACGATTTGAAAGGAGACCATATAAATTCCGTGCCGAAAACATGGATTTAAATTAAACAATAAGGATGTACTCTCCAACAATAAGCATTAAATATTTGATGATTATTAAGTAATGAGTTTGTAAAATTCGAGGCATGAGTAAAAATGCTGCTATATCAATGTAGGAACTTCAACATATTTGATATGGAAGAAAGTGCATGCAAAAGATCATTAAATATGGGTATGGCAACATTGTCAGTTGCATCGTCATGTAGGTATTTTGTCAGAAAATATTGTATATTATGTACATTTTTATCATTCTTTATGATCTTTAGTTACAAAGAATAATTAAGAAAATTAACACTTTATTTGATATAGGAAGAGATTTTGCAACACATGGATGAAAAACTAGAACATAGCTTTAATGGTGTGTGGATATAAAATTTTGAAAATGAAGATGACTAGGGTAACATAAATTTTATAGACAAGATGGCGAGACCTTTGCACAAGTTGATTTTATGCTTGCAAGTTCAAATTACATATGGCAACCACAAAGCGTGGACAAAACCTAATTTTAAATTACCAACAATCACTATTATCACTAATTAATCAAACAATAACTGATTGATGTTGCTGATTACGTGAGCTGATATGAAAAAAACTCTTGACATAATTTTACCCTTCTCGTTGCTTTGTTTACATACCTGGTCAATAATGGAAGTAGGAAACATATTTATTCCTAAGAAATATATGTTTTCATTATTTAATTGATTTTGGTGGACTACTCTTTAGGAGAAGGCTTGCTTTAACTATTAGTGTTTATGTAATAGTGTAGTAGTAGTTTAATTCTTCAACAGCAAATACGTATTTTATGTTTTCCTTGTAATAGTCGATAGGTTGGGGTGAGAGTTTAGAATATCCAATTGGAAGGAAATCATCAAAAACGTCCGATACTTAGTTCTGCAAAGTTTTTAGCACGCTATATAGCATTTCAGTTTATGTCAGAACTTCTTTATGTACAAAGTCAAACACAACAAAATCTAAATTATCACTGCCTTGCCATAAATGTTTTGAGTTTATTTAATAAGTGACGTAATGGCCATGGCAAATTGAGAAAAGGATTCATTAAAACCAAAATATCAATAACTCCTTTACTACTGAATGTAATGCATACATATAGGAATTGAACGCATATATATAGGAATTGTACGCAAATAGAACAGACAAATAATAACCCGTGACTATTTTAATGAACAAGAGGGGTGGACAAGATGAGTAAACTAAAATCAACAGCACATAATAATTCTATAGATTATGAAGTTTCCAAGTCATTGTCAGATGTTTCATTTTCCGGCATGAAAACATTCAATCGCAGATATCACCAATCGACAACTAGCGCAGTTTATATAATGAACTGAAAGTTCACTTCACAGCATCAAGCATAATGGGATGCTTCAATGGAATGTTGTCATTTAAAGTGCAACCATCTGCACTGAATATATCTTTAATGATTTTCAGACATTTACATACAAACAGAAAACGAGAAACACCCCCATCAAATCAAACTCTCCCTATCCCCCCATAAAGAACCAAAAATAAAACAGATGACTAAGGTGAATATGGTTTCTTAAAAGGAATGGAAATAACTAATTGAGTACCGATTGTTTCAGAGTTATTACATTTGTACCTATAATCAATATTGTTACAACAGACTTACTGGGGTAAATGCTTATTATGTGATGTGGTCTATTATAACGAACGAATTAGACAACCTTTACTCTAATTTGCATCAATGACTAAGTTAGTCTTAATGAACGATTGAACTTCATGTGCCATTCTCTCTATTTTGAAAATATTATCTTCTTTGTCAATGTCGTTTCACTTGCTATCACATTTCTAATGTTTGATAATTGGAAACAATTTATTTCTTTGTTAACTAGGCTCTTAGAGAAATTAAATAATAAACACGGAATGGTAAGGTCAATATAAATGCCATCTTCACGCTCATATTCATGTTTAGAGAAACTTAGCGATCTTTCATGAAGCTCAGTAGATCGAATATCATATATTTTAAAAGTCATGTTTGATTTAATACTGTCTATTACTTTATTTGTTACATATAATCAGGAAGAGAACAAAAGGTGGTCAGTATAGGTACTTTGAACGAGTGTTAGAGTATTTGTTTATAGAAACAATATAGACGCGTGGAATAATTTATGATTAATTGATTTATTGAAAAATATACCTTTCAAATATATGTCAATGAACGTTTCCCAGATTTTGATCTTAGTGGTATTTTCCGTTGATTGTAATTTTGATTGAAAATTTTTCCGGGATTTTTCTTCCCACTCTCTTACTACTGTACCGTTTTAGGCATGTTTTGTTTTACTCTTCCATTCCATTCGTTATTCCATCTTTCAATTTGTTTAGTTGAATGCTCTTTAGGAAAAGGCCTGCTTTAACCATTAGATTTGCAAACGACTGGATATTTTATGCATTTTTGTATCTGATAGAAATAATATCACTTCTTAATGTAAACGTGCAAGTCAGCTTACAATAACCTTTGTTCTGATTTAAATTTGTAGTGATTTAACTTTTCAAATTATATTACAACGAAACAGATGTTGAATCAGAAAACAAGGGAGACTGACAAAAGAGAAGCATATAAACATTACATGTTGCGTCACAAAAGCCAAAGGATCCAGTTAGAGTTCAACATGGAAAACGATTACAACATTTCAAAATGTAAATAAGACTGCACCTTCGGAGCACGACCCATTTGGGCGCAAGAAATGATTAAAAAAACCCAACAAGATTACGATTTGATAGGCAGTGGAACAGCTGTTTCAGTTATCTTGTTTATTTGGTCCAAAAGTTAATTTGGTTTTGATCGTGAAGCCGGTGAAATCACAAGACAAATTTCGACATAAATGATCGCTATCGTCAGCCCTTCTTATTATAGAAAATTAAACTCTGTTCGTATGGCTGCCTATTTAATGCTTTTAAGGCCCCTTCGGGTGTTACAATTGGATTGGTTCGACCATAAATACTGAAGACGTTGTGAAGAAAATAAAATGCCAACACTTTCATTTTTTTTTTACCAAATGAACACTTGCTTGCGAGGAGCGTTACCCAATAAATAATAACTTTGTTCTGCTGGTAGATCACTACGTCGGGACCAGTGATTGATACATATTGTTTTTGCAACAAAAAGCCAGAGAAAAGTCATACAAATACAACAGTATAACCAAAAAGGGCGAAACCTTTCAAGACCAATATAGCCAAGAGCTGATAAAATTGGTTGTCGCTACAAGTCTATTTCCTATACATAAATGAATGAAAGGGAAAAAAGTACTAAAAAATATATCTTGTATTGTCTATAAATAATCATATTAACTTAAGATTGCAAATGGGCACTAATTTAAAAAGAATTTGATCAGAAAGATAAATACGATTTAGGTCTTAGCAAAGTTTTAAATTGGCCAAGACTCTTGAGAGTAACTTTTGAAATACCATAAGCCAGATTAAGTGTTGCAGGGTTAAATATGGGTGTAGTTGTTTCTTTGGCTTTCATCGGATTGAGTGCAGCGTTGATAGCGTTTGTTACAAAAGCTCTTAAGGAAATAGTGGTCAACAGCAAAGTTTTGATATAATAAAGTATTAATAACTGTCGCTAATTAGTTAAACTTACTAATGAGATTATATACAATGCGATCAGTGACGATGATGACAACCATGGTAAGATTGTTTTCATCACCAATGATTTGAGCATGTACAAAGAAATAAAACATGCTAACAGTACAGAATGCCAAGATGATAGAGACTCACAGAAGGTGGATATTATATATCTGAAAAAAGGTTTTTGGAAGATGTGAAGAATTTCACAGACACAATTGCAGACAAGCATGTGAGAAGTGTACCTTCATTACAAAGACACGGATTATCCCACATTAAAAAGTAAAAGTTAACCATAAAACCGTAACTCTTGTTTGTATTTCTCCAAGGCAAGTTATATAGCAAGTGACGGACAACCTGAGAATTAAATCTATAACGTTAAAGCCAGAGAGTGTGTGCAATCTATATCACTTCATATAACTAGTTTTTCTGCTAAGTTATTACATTATTTCATGCGAACTGAGAAAAGTGTATTTTACGTCAACACCATGTAGTAATAAATGATCATCAAGGTTTAATGGTTTGTACGACCTTGTGGTGTACATATCAGAGTAAATAAGGGATTGACAGCATATGGTGACAACTAAGAAATGAAAAATATTGAATGTTTATATCACTACTCATCCAGTAACACCACTCTGATGGTACTACATATTATAAATGTTCAGATTCGGTAGTGACCTTAGTCTACTGAGTCTTTCTAGACATTTTGTGGGTTGTTTTGAAACCTGAAAAGGTTCACATTCATCTCGGTCAGATGAAAAACGCCAGCAATTAGTCTTATACTTATTATTCTTATTTCCTAGAGTCACTTCCTGTTAAAATTCTTCATGCGGCGAATTTCTTTGATACAATGTTCATAGTTCTTAGATATACCTCCATAGAGGTACTATTCGCAACGTGCACATCAACATCAAGTATGAAGATGTGGCGTGATAGACATGCACGGAATGCCTGCAGCATATTTTGTCATGACAGATCAATAACTAAAATACGCTTAAGGCAATCTAGTGAAGTAGGTCTTTCCTCTTAACACTTAAATAGCAGTAATGGAGATAAATGCAACAGTTCGTGGAACAGTTATTACCTATTTAGACCTTAAGAATAACTGCAGTACCAATATCGCAGGTGTGATACAAACACTTGCTGCGTGCAATACCAAATTCGTTAAAAATTGTAGATATTAAGGTGGAATAAACTGAGAAGAAATTATGAACTGTGGCACGGAATGATAAGAAAGAGCTATGAATACTAAAATCTGCGTAATACGATACCAGATGAGAAATGAAACACGATTTTAGTACAATATTTACAAGAATGAGAATCTAGATAGATGCATATCTACTTAGATAGATAGATAGCAAGCTAGCTACATATATAGGCAGATAGATAGATAGGTACATAGATAGATAGATAAATAGATAGATAGATAGATAGATAGATAGATAGATAGATAGATAGATAGATAGATAGATAGATAGATATACCCCAGAATCTTGAACTCCGCCTGCGTGGGAGCTATCGACGATGAAGATATACCCAGCCGATTTGGGAACAAACTCAACAACTTGCCTCGTAAGCGCATCTCGCTCTCCAATTCCCGGCGTGTCAACAAGTACAACACTTTCCTGAAAAAAACGACAATAATTACGAGATCAATTATGTAGTCTATCATACACAAATAATATGTTAAACTTAAAACATTATGCAGTTATTTCCCTTAATTATTTTGCTCGCTACTTTAGACCCTCGAATCCATTTTTTAAACGTTGAAGGCAAAAACGAATAACAATTGCAAACATTAAATGCAGTCGAAATGTTTATTTCCAATTGTTCAGTTATATAAACAAAGCTAAAAAGCATATAATCCGTGGACACCGAATGCGCTTGACCGATTTCTTAGACAAAATGCACCGTGATTTGTAATGCTTTCTCGATAGTGTTTCTGTGAAATAAACAATTCATCAAAGATTCTTTCTATTGGAACGGATTGCTATCGTGTGTGAATCCAGCCTAAGCGCTTTTTTAGGGGCATAAAGCTTCAAAGGACAATTACATAAAGAAGACAAGAATATAACACAAAAGTATACTTACGTAGTAAAACAATGAATACAAAGGAAGAAGGTTGAACGGCAGAACGTGTTATGATGCATCTTAAAAGGCAGGGGAAATGTTGTTGGATTCAATTAGCTCTAACTGATGACGTTAGCAAGTAGGTCAACAATTATACATTTGTCCCATATATTTTACTGCCGACGACTGTCAAATTAAAATTCATCCCGAATATAGTATTTTGTTTAAAGGCGATTGCATAAAACTGGTAAACATTTAAGTTATAAAGCTGTATTATAGTTTATATGATTAATAAAAATATGAAATTAAATACCTGCATTTTTCTACATTTGACAGACAATATTACGGAACAATGGAAGTGGAGATTATGAGTTAGAGAAAGCGAACTAATGGCAGACCACTGTGGCGTTGGTCACTTATGTTAGAAATAACTTGCTATATATGCACTTGAACTTGGCCGTTATGGGTTCTTTTTAACTGAAGCGTCAGTGGTTGATGTTCATAGCTTTATAATCCAATAGGTTTATTTTGATCTTCTATTTTTTTTACTTATGGGCGATCCAATGTGGATTACGTCATTGAAAGCGTAGCCACTGGGTTTCCTTCCATGTTTTATTGTGCCAATCTTTTCCGGGGATAATCTTTCTAATACGGTATGCCTTGCTTGTAATAAGATATATATTATATCGTTTGTTGCATGCTATAGCCTGCTGTTTTGAATGTTGAACTTTCAAGCTGTACAACCTTTTCATTTGAGTTTTAATTGCGAAGTTTATAGCTAAACATCATGTCATGTAGATTTTGTACAATAATTATGTTTTTGTGTTTTATAATTGTCCCGTTTACTTAATCATCACTAGTAATGATATTTATTCATATCAACCCCGGTGCTCTGTTGCTTGCATAACCAGCTTGTCAGTTTTACTATATAATGATACAATTGACAGACAAACCGACTAATAGAGATGAAGAAGAGTTATCCTCTTTAGTCAACAAGCATTCTCCTTTAATCAATCTTACACTTTGCTGGAATATCAATATATGTATTCATATGTGGTATAAATACAATAAAGTTATACTTCATAAGCTTTGTTTGATATACAACAACTCACATACTATCCATAAATGCTATTTGTCTTTCGTCCAGTAAATATGCTGGCGAAACCGTTGATTTCAGGAAGCGAATGAATAATCAATAAAGTCACATTTGCAACAAAATCAACGTGAAGGTCTCCAATGACTACTACTTAACTCGACATTCAGTCGAATCCCTCAAGATTCTAGCGATTGAATGACATATATGTATGTGCATATATGAATTGATACAATACTGAAGTGGATGGAGGTAGCTTGCAACGGTACATATCCGTATTGTTGGGGTCGCGCAAACTAAGAGAAGTTTGTACATCTCCTAAAAGCCATCACTAATTTTGTATATGATAAAACCTTAATGCTGTTTTATCCATTTATTAAGACCGCATAATCTACGCACTTAAATAACACTAATGTTTCCCGCTTAACTAATTATACTAATTAATTCTCAAGCTGGTGAACACCAAGATGGCCGCACACACCTACTGCTTATATTTTTCCTCATCAACATGAAATAACTTACGTGCAGTGAGGATACTGGCCAATATATAACAATGGCTTTGAGGGGTTCATGATCTCCATCTTTTGACAGTAACTTCTTCGTTATTGAGTCTAACTTTCCCCTTAGTTCATTGGAATCCGCCGTCAGAGTTATTTTCTCGACAATTTTGTTTTCGACGAGTCATTCTATCCTTCTATTCTCGCTATTGCGTAACCTACACAAGCTAGCGGTTGTATGCAAATGGTGCGATGGTAGTATCCTCTCCGCTAGAAGCACATTTAGAAATGTACTCTTTCCCGAACTTGTTTCGCCTGTAGTAAGAAAATCACATGAAGAATATATTAGTGTAAATTCGTTAATGTATAAGAACTGGTACTTCTTTTAATAAATGGAACCTAACTGTACAATCTTGTGCATGTAAAAGACCGTAATTATCGGATCGTTTCGGATCGTTATAACGGTTTCAAAAGGAACTATGTATTGTAATCTAAAATGATCTAATGGGGAATCCATTTTGAGAAAAAACAAATTCCTTTAGTATCTTCCGCAATATAGCTCGTGAGCAGTATTAACATATAAATTTTGAAACGTCGCCGCACTCAGATAAGTTTCTGATGATAGGCTGCAACTACTGGTTGGATTGCAATATATGAAGTGTTTACAGTGTCCAGCACGATAAAACACGCGAGATATAATGTTATGTCCCCACAATTATTTCAACTATTAAAAAGTTTGAACGTGATATTTTGAACGAAACTGCATTTGATTGGTTTTCCCTCCATGTTTTAGCGCAACTGAGACAAGGATGTATCTCAGTTTGTATTATAATTTATTAAATGCAAATTTCAATGATGTATTTCCTAATTGTTTACCTAGAACAAATAACATAAATTATCTTTCAACATATAAACATTCAATACATTACTTAACACAAATATGTATATTGAGAATTGATTAAGAGACCTCCTGCTAGTGAAAAATTTAATTATTTTTGAAAAATATCAACCAAGCACAATTAAAAATTGCACTGTCCTTATCTCTTAATGTTAACGTATATTGTACGGAATGCGTACAAACGCGATAGTAGTATAATATGTTGATCGAGAATGTCCTGTCATCACGAGTTGGTATGTGATAAGAAGCGACTTATTTAGTTTAATAGTGGAACAACTTTGTACAAAGTAAGAAATATCAATTGGTAATTGAACATAGTCGTACACATCTCATGCAGATAATCTGTTATACTTCTAACTAAAACGCAGAAGTACGCATTCTCATGAGTGTGTTTACTTTGGATTTACTTATTATGAACATATAAAAATCCCTGTTTTTGTTGATTTTGCTTAAATTGCAAGGGTTTATAGTTACTTTGCAATTTATTGCAATTTATTAATTTATTAATGATACACCGCAACTTGGTATTTAACTATGTTCATACATAACTGCGAAACAGAATGATTTAGGTAATATGAACATAACAAATGCGTTGCCGGAAAATAAATGCTAGATAGTTTGAATTTTGAAAGCTATGCTTTATGTTTTAACAAATAAACTTATTCCAGCCAGCACTTATGCTCAATCACCACAATGAATATTACATGCTTTTGTGACGTCATAAGTTGTTTCATTTTTTTCGTTGTACGAAATCAATAAACGCTAGTACGTGTATCGTATCTCCATTTGAGATTTTCATTGGTTTGCTGAGGTCATGTATCATTAATATGTAGATGACATAAATAATAACATACTATCTTAGCCTGTTATTTAATGAGTGTCAAGCTTATCTAGTAGGCAAGAGGACATATCAGAAACTACAATTTCAAATTCTTCTGTCATATTCTGCAGCACTGTCTTATTGGTTTGTAACTCCTCCTCATAGTGTGGGAACCTCATTTCTATCACCTCACCCATATTCTCCTTCAAGGATTCATTCTGAACAGTTGCAATTACGTCAGAGTAAAGTTTTAGCAGATTCGTCTTTAAACCTTTGTACCTTTGTACTGTTTTATTAAGTACATCTTTAATCTGTAGTGAAACAAAGTTTAAAATATTGCCGTGCAGCAGAATAATATTGTTTGCAAACCTCAAGCAATTAATACAACAAACACTACTCATACTTACTATGTACAACGTATGGAATGAATGGCACGATTTTAGGACTGTACATCATCTGCACACATCCATCAGGTCTTTAGGCAGCTAGTGCTAGATTGATCAATACTAGTTCAGGCTACATATAAAGTTCGCTGTTCGATTACAACTGATGAAACTTGTATCAAAACGGTCAATCTTCCTTGCGTTTAAATTGAAAGAGAGGTAAACTGTTTTGATTTAATCTACAACGGAGTAAAACAGCTTCTGCTAATATAAATATAACTGAATATTTTTGAGTGAGGGTGCTGGAAATATCCAGTTGGTCTACAATTACTCTCCATGCTTATCATTACACGGGGCATATATATTAATGACGTATTTTTCGACATTGGCATACAAAGGGAAGAGCCCAACACGTGTTTTCCAAACGATTTCTGAACCCTAAATAGGTGGTTTTCATTTACATTCTCCACCCAAGCGATAGCCTTGAGAATTATCATGATGTACTGTCAGACAGAAAATCGCTGATTCTAATCAAAGTTTTGGACAAAATATATCTTTATGAATATGGAGACTACTGGGTCTGGCTGTTGAAATTGAAAGTCAAATCTGAAGATTGTATGAGCGGTTTCAGTAATGGATACGTGGCACGTATACTCTTTGAATCGTATCTGAAACTGATTTGGACTGATAACATTAGTTGACTGTAAAAGCTCACAAGCTTACAATAATTCGCGTGCCAAATATTTCAAAAAACAAATTCAAAAGCACATCTTTTAAGGAGAAATTTCGTTTTATGCTATCAAATGACTGTGGCATATAATGGCAACAATTCAGATTGATGCTATTAATGTTTGGAGGGAGTTTATGGAGCAGAGAAACTTCGAGCGCTGTATCCTTTGAGCGTATCATATCGATTTATCAAAGATGCACCAGAGATTCCATATGCCTTTTCAGGGACTAATTCAAAACACAATGATAAATAGATTAAATTGGCAGTGGCCTTAATAATGGAAAGAAATAACCCAAGACTGGCTTTTGAGTAAATGACAAAAAAGAATTTGTATAATATGGTGCAAGAAATAGTTGAGTTTCTGAGGAGATGCGCACCACATCTGAAACAATGTTTTATGATTTTAGTGAATGTTCTACCTGTAAAGTTGACGACATCTAAGAACAGAGCGATTAAACAGATGTTTCGGGGTATTAGATAGGAATGGAATCTGAACAGTTTTACAAACTGATATACCTCTTGGCAGAATAAAAGCAGAATTATTGGTAATGGCTGCTCCTGAACATAAACAACTTAAAAGTATTCATGAAATTTACAAGACGTTTGATATTATTGAGTACGTACGTCAGTCTGACAAACTGTATGATGATATTGTATTCATGGATGGTCATTTGAGGTTATTGACGCGCACTCCTTTTTGAACTATATTTTATCTAGCGCTGAAAAGGAATTTCGCTATCGGGACCCTGAATTATGTGTACTTAATTATTTGACAAGGGCTGAGTTTCAATTTTGCGTCATTAATGGCGGACTTCATGCGTTTTCGTATAACAAAGCACTAGAGGCTAATAACGAGATACAACGCCAGCGACTGGAAGAAACAATAGCATCCATTCACCCTTTGTCGGAATGTGCTATCCCCTTTATAAGTTTTGAGAGGCAAAATCCATACCTGAGATTAAAAAAACCCCTCCATTAGATGTGATGCCCCAAACGGCAAAATGCACGTCAGAATAATATAGAAATACCAAGTGGTGCAAAAAAGCTGACATACTTGAAATAGTAGTAGACACGTTTGAACAAAACCGTCGCCGTATTGAGGATGACAAACTCCGTCGTCGCGAGGAAATAAACCGTCTTACATATAAGCTGTTGCTACTGCATCTGCTGAGTATGTTCGTGACTAAGAACAGCAATAACAATTACCTGAATTCAAATTTCATACGCGTAGTGGTGAGTTAGAAAATCACTTGGAAATTATTCCACCCTCACACAAACCAGGTAAAGACGCTAGACAGCTGTTAACAAATATGATCCCTGGAATTACATTAGTGTCAAAATCTTTTGGCCACTCTGGAGTTAAAGCAGATATGTTTCCTTAATACGCAATTCGTTGTGACAAAGATGGACTTAAAATGACAATACCGTGGACTGACAGATGTGCCCGTACAATCCTGAACCGTAACGACTGCAGCACCATTAGTAATCAAACTGAAAAAGTATTGATAGAATTTTAAAGGGTTTGGAGAAATACACCAATGCATGATAAGAATGGACCATCGATAGATGTATTTAAGACTAGGTACATCTCTCACCATCTCAAACGTTTCGTTGGTCAGTTACATACCAATGCCAGAATTTGCAACTGAATGGGCAATTGAGTCAGTGTTATATTCAGCTAATGATAACTAAGGCATGATTCGAGGATACCGGCAGCACTTGGGTGAATTCAACTTTGGTAAAATTGAATTGCCGTGCAGGTTGTCAATCCAGACAGAGCAAATTTGAAGCACTTAACCCTGGTATCGCTGCTAATGAGTTTAATTAAAGGATTTTATCAGCTTGCACTCCATATGAGTAACATGGACGAGTTCAGATTGACTGGTTGTTGATTAGTGGTATGTATGATTCAGAAATGGTAACGCACTACCAATGGATAAATAATCTTGCTCGGTTGCTTAAACAACACAGCAAGCACTAGCATGAGAACTTTCCATGCAGACGTTGCTTGCATGTATGTACATAGCATTGAACTAGTGATCACAGACCATGCCTTTTATTGTGCTGGAATCAGTGAATAAAACAACAGCGGAAAATAATGCCAGAACAAGGTAAAAACATTTTCAAATTCACTGTGGTGCAGAGAAAGATGAACATTCCTTACATCATCTACGCGGGCGTCGAATGTCTCAATATTCCAGTGAACGCCAAAGCATCCAGCCAAACAATGTAAATAGCTGACCAACAACCATGCCGATTTTGTAAAATTGCAGTTAGGTGTGACGGACGAACTGAGCAACCATTATTGTTGTAACTTGGCAAGAACACGGTTAAGGTATTCCTTAAATTACTCGAGATTAACTCGAACTGTATTCGACAACAGCGCTCTTCACCCTCGTTGATAATTATGACGCCTGATAACAATGAGAATTTACCAAAAGAAAGCAAAGATCCCTGTAGTTTCATAATTTGGGTGGGTATGATAGCAATTTAATAATGCAAGCAGTAGCCAGGGCATCAAACTCACCGATAAGCGTGACCTCCCACAACATGGAAAAATACATGTCGTTTAGGCTCGGACAATTACAGTTCATAAATTCGTCCTTGGAGAAATTAATGGCAATCTAAATGGGAAGAACAGGGTAATCTCTAGTCCATATGGTCCAAGCAGCACAGACCTTCTGACGAGAAAAAAGGTGTGTCTGTACGAGTAAATGAGTGACTGGGACAAATTTGCTGAAACTCAGTAGCGAAGCGTTTTATAAATCTTTGGATTGAGAGGATATCTCAGAAAAAAGTACAAGCACGCAAACAAGGTTTGATTTGCATTTGATTGCAAAATTATGGGTGACTATCACGATCTATATCTGCGTACCGACGTGTTGCTGCTCACTGATGTGCTTGAGAAATTTCATAACACTGCCATGCACTTGCACAAGCTGGATTCTGCACATTATTTATCAACACCAGGGATGACGTGAGATGCATTGATGTTCAAGACCAAAATAGGGTTTGAATTGCTCACCGACATCGATATGAATGTATTTATTGAGAAATCTGTTTGTGGCCAGATTTTTTTCTATGGTGAGTTAAAGATATGCGCGCTAACAACCCAAAAGTGGAAGAGTATGACCCCTCTGTCCTGAACAGTTCCATGATGCATCTGGTTGAGAATAACCTTATGAATGGGCAATAATGTATCTGTTACAAGTTCATGGGTTTCACTGGATTGATCCCACACACATTAACGTGCAAACACACGTGAGCGATTACTACATCATCATTGACTTCTGATACTTCTTTGAAGGTGATCTACAATACCCTGAACATTTACATGAGACGAACAACGATTATCCGCTCTCACCAGGAGCTTTGTCCCTGCTTCGTACTTGGTTGTCCCCGTATCAGTGATCGATCATTGATAAATCCGGAAGCAAATACACCGAATGCAAAACTAGTACCAAGTCAACCTTCTCCGTGGTAGTGAATAGAATATGCTTCGAAGGCTCATCACTGACACGCAGTTTCAAACCAGAAAGATGTTTGATGGTGGTCTTGGTGTTGTTCACAGTTAAAAATCGAAACTCAAGCTTGCAAAAACAATCTTCGTTGGCTCGTCCGTTTGGCACTTGTCGAAGCTGCTCATATACGAGTTTTACTATCACAAGATCAAATCGTTTTATCAGAATCAGGTCAAGATGCTGTACACCGACACTGACTCGCAACTTATGCATGTCACCACCAACGATGTGCACGCGGAAATGGCACAGCCAGGTTTTGGTCAATGAATCTGATATCAGCGGTTATCCGAATGATCTTCCATTCTTTAGTGACACCAATAAAAGTATTGTTGATAAGTTCAAAGACGAAGCCAGAACACTCGAAATGCAAGTTCCTTGCATCCCAGATCTCATTAACAATTCTTGCGCGTGCTGATGACAAAAGAAAAACGTTCCACGAGTGTGCAATTAAATCGTTCCACAATAGCGTGGTTGCGATGAATGTTGACATGTCCAACACGGACTAGCGCACGGTGTTTAATCAACAACGCAGCAACAGATTCAATAAATTCTTTACCACGATCCACTTGTAACAGCAGTGAGCATGTGTGTGTGGTTCCCATGAATAAATGCGCTCAAGTGCATTTGCGAGACTTGCAGAATCTTTGGACGTCAACGGCCCAGCTTCGTTGTTTATGCTAGCAACATCAACAATGTTTAACGCACACTTGTAGGTGCGGAATCGACCTTGTCGATCACGGACACAATAGTGTAAAAAAACCCAAAGAAATCAGCCTGATAAATTTCATTTGGTATTTGGACATCAATCCATGCTAGCGAAACTTTTCTTGGTAATGACAGATATATTTGCCACAACGGTTGTTGGGCCAACCATGTTCGAGTAATCCCATGAGTAACCTTTGCGGCACTTGCTAACTTTTCCACAGCAGCTTCACCTATCCAGTAACCACTCTGACTGTAGAATATTTCGGCTAATGTTCGTCGTTTTTTATCCATTGTTTATTTGTGTTAATATTGTTTACATTTAATGACAACCACAGGAGGTTTTGGTTGGATGTTAGAAACAAGTCGTATATCCTGCTGTGTACCAGACCAACAGTAGTTTTACCCAGGGATATCTATTTACCAGGTTATTTACTCCATGTTAATGCAGCCGCGATGTCACAACCCAATTGTTTTTTGTTTTATACCAGACCCTACGCGTCCACATATTTTCCCTATTGACATTAATTTGCTTTTGCTCCACATCTATCGCAAGTTTCAGGAATCGCGTGTTTGAGAAACTGAGTTGGATTTGCGGTGCGTGCTTTTGCCCGAGATCGTATACAATATGAAGATATGATTTAATTATATACTGTATTATTCAATGGCATCGCGAGAAAGAAAATACGAAGTTGCTTTCACCGTCATGGACGTCTCTGCATAGGCAACACCACACCGTCCAAGCATGGAGATGAAACTGCATATTCCGAATTTCCAGACTCAGTTCATGCATTGGTAATAGGTCCAACTGGATCAGGTAAAGCTTCAACTATTTCTGAATACGATTCTAAGATGAAGTGGGATTTGTTGTGCGTAATTGCGCCATCGGCGGATGATCACCATTAGTATGTAACTGCCGGTTTTGCCATATTTTTACCTTTTAGGTCCACTGACACCAATATTCGTCTCCACTCCCCATGACATAGTGAGCCCCCCACGCGATTCATACATATTTATCAATTTTAATTTTTACGTTAGGTTGCAAAAACACATAACTTGAGTGAGCCAGTCATGGAGGTAGTCTCGTAAGGATGTCAGTGGACCCAAAGGGTTCGCAAAAAGGTCAAAAATCCATCCTTGCAAACTATTTGAACATATACTCTGTTGTGATTGTAGAAACAAAGCTACCATGGTGTACTTATTCAGGCAAGCATATGCTAGCGTTCACTACGCCCTGAAATGAATGATAATACTGTGTTCTTGATCGATAATCGGACTTTCACGTGTAGGTGATAATCAGTACTGTATATTACCAAAACTGCTGATGGTCCTCATACTTTTGAAACGATAGTTCGATTTTTATATTAGCTTATAGTTTTTGCAATCTCTTTGCCTTCGTCTCCGTGTCGTTCTTTTAGAGTATATTCTACAGTGATACTGCTATAATGATTGCACATTTGATGAGTTCATTTAACCGTATCACAGACATATCATAGCTCAGGATCGGTAGAGTGTCCCTCTATAAGGGACCTAAGTTTATTAAGGCTACTAAGTATATAAATAAATTGTTCTGATTGGCCCCAGATGTCTTTTCCGCAGGGCAAATGTTTGAACCATAACATATGTGCAATAATGTGGTTGAGCTAATTCCATATCGTTCTTGGACTTCTTTTGCAGACAAAGTACATTGCAGGCCCTGCATGTCCCTATTTACATTTGGCGGAAACTCTACTTGTGTTATTGTCATATTGCAACCGAATACAATTTATTTATTGTGATTGATCTGCGTGGGCGCAAGGAACTCGAAATTTACGCGTATTGATTTGCTAGCACCACACGTACAATAATTCCTATTGGTGCGCCTAGAATGGTTGCTGTGGCTGTGATTTCATTTACACCAAGTCCAAAAGTTGCTGACGCAGCAAGACCGCAAATAGCATCTACGACCAAACACGATTGTTTGTATTTTACGATCATTGCGGTAGTCTTGGTCATTTCACCTCGCCGTTGTTATGCCGCTTCGATTGTTTTATGTCCGTGAGACTGAAGGTCCGTCATGCTTCTCCTATTAATAACACAATCGCGTAGATTAATTGCACGACAGGCAAACCTTGTGCGATCACACGCAGGCGTAAAACACACGCACTTCTGGCCAATTATTCCTCTTTTAAATGCCATGAGTGTTATACAATTATAAAAGGTCTTGCTTCGGAAATACTTAAATCTCCTGCGATTGTACGTTCTGGTGGTCTGGCTCCTCCTCATTGAAAAACACACCGATTATGCTAGAAACTTTGACATCAAGAGATCGTCTTAGTCCAATAACTGTTACCCCAACAAGAGCGTCCTTGTTGAGTAAAGGTCGAGATGTTTTTTGTTTACTAAGTTTAGTTATTGTTGGTTTAAAAACAAATTCGACAGTGAACGTAACTGTTGTAGTTACATCGGTTATTGCTACTTCACCATCAGAGAAACGATTCCGGAGTGCTTTTGCTTTTGCATCTGTTGCTGCAGTCAACGATTGAGAGTTTTCACATGCACGTGTGATAATTTCAAGCTGGCCGCGAGTTTTTGTGGTATATCAGCGTGATTCCAAATAGCAATTGCTATGTGACCTTTACCAAAAGTGTATGACAGTTAATACGAGGGTTTGTTAACGCCACTTTGACGTAGATATTCACCGGGAAGTGGAGAAAAATTGTCATCAGTGCTAACATCCGCTGCCAGTTGGTCCAACAGCACGTCTGTGGCAAATTCTGTAACTTGATCACGACGATCAGATTCCATTACTTATATAATAATGATAAAATCTAAGCTAAACACAAACACTAAAAGCGATCAAGGGACCTTCTTCATAAATGTCGAGTGCTTCGAACTGAATTTCATCTCCGGGGACCAACGACGATGGTATTACAGCTGTGTATGTTTCCATGGTAACCTTGCTTGGCCTATTAACTGTTGATATTAGTGGTACAAAGTTATGATCATGATGCCGCTGATTATGTATCAATATTTCCATTTCCAGTTAGGACAAATAAATATGTTCCGGACTCGCTCATCTTGAAGATTTGACTTTTAAGTCTGTCGAAAGAATGTTCAGCAATAGATGTGAAAATGAGTCGCCCATTTGTGTAATGTTTTTACCTTAGTTTCTTTCACTCCCTCTTTGATTAATATTCCCGAAATATAAGAAATATAGGATGTTACTATCCGCGATGCTCGTTGTTTGTCAGCGATTGGCTGATCCACGCGTCGTTTTGTTGCTAGATTAGTATCATCAACACAGTTTTTGATATACGCAACCGACACACAACTGTCTCTGATTCGACCGTTTTCGGTGACCTCAGCCATTTTCTTTACCACAAATTCTCCATTGGGTTTGACAGTAATATCCTGAATGTCCACATTTGACGTTTTAAGTTTGCCAGTTTGATCAAAGAACTCACCTGAATCGATGCCAACAACAACACGACCAGGAAACTGAGACAAATCTGCTTTGGTGGCAAACCAGCTCAGATCTACATCAGCACCCTGTCGCCGAGCTGAGTAACATCCATAAATGTTAACAGACATTGTTGTATAATATTACAGGTACTTTAATGTAAAATCAATAAGTGTTTTGAGGTGTCGGTGAAAGCTCCAGTCCAGGCAACACCGCAATGTCAAGATGACCGCATATGGGTCTATCCAACCGTGTTTGTATTAGCAAAGTCGAATGAAGCAACGGTTGTTTACCTTGATTAATAATTAACAACTTCAACAGGCAGTGCAAGTTCATACGAGTCAAAATACAAACTATGTTGAGGTGTTACCATGTATGCGACCCAATGAATGACATGGCCTATCGATGAATCCAAACTGACAACACCGGTTTCGCGTGTGGTTGGCACCATCGGTGTAAGTTCATTTCGCATAAAGCACAACAAAAATGTTTGGCTGATTTTGCCATCGTGAGTAAATAATGATTGGTCAAGGGACAAGTCAACGGCGCGATCTTCTGCGACTGTCCGAGAGTATTCAACGAATTGTGCCTCGTCAGAGAAGGCCTCTTCCTCTTTTGATACGGTCACCAACCACGTTTATCGAAGCCGTTCTTGATGCGGTTTCTAGAGTCGCATATGCTGCAGATTTTGCAACTTCTGGAGCCGCCATTACCAACACTGCTGGAATCGCTACAAGGAAAGGAAATATTCTACCGGTTTTTGCATTTATTCCACCTCAAACTTGGATAATTTTAATATCACTGAGGTGTTTTTGTGCTTGGCCGCATTAAGCTGAGCTAGCTGCGTTTGGGTTAACCACAAGGGAACATTTCCAGTTAATTTTGCGTGAGGAAGTTTTAGTGTGACCCCATAATTGCTTTAGAGTGCGTGTTTTAATTTCCTTAAGATTGTCCCTAGGACCGAATCACACTTCGTAGTAGGATATTATTATTCAAATACGTAACAAGTTTAAATATGAATTCTCCACAGGTGCATCGATCACCCTCATTCATCCACCAGCACCATCCAACATCAGCGATTTGTCAGAAATTATCACAGCATAACATCTGTAATTAGCATTAGAGGCAGCTACACGTGCATGAAAATATATATCAATGACAGAATTTCTGTTCCAGTTAAAAACAATAAATCGGGTACAACGTACGAAATTCTTACTGGGGTAGTTGAAGACCAGTGTCAATGTTTGATGTCGGTACGTTTACGACTACAGATGGTCATCTACTCGTGCAAAATGAGGAGTGGCTTCTGCATAGTCAAGCCAAATTTCTTCAGACGGTTCTTGATTGCCGTTTAACCGCAGAGAACTTTCGATAACTTCCTAGGTGTCAAATATCATTTTGCTATGTTCGTGACTATAATCTCTATTTACATTTTGACACATTATTTTGGTTCATTAAGACCATGTTGGGTACTTATTGGACGATTAAATTGTCATGCAATAGCTGTTTGAGTATGTGCGTCCGTAGCATGTGCAAGAAAACAAAAAAAAAACCGTTGAAGTGCTTCCCGACTGCATAAAATGATAACAAACCTGATGAAGGGGATTACTCAGGCATCCACAAAGTCAGCGTTGGCAACTCGTCTTTACCAGCAGCACCACCAACGCAAAACTTCATCGTTGGTGTTATTCTTAAGAAACAATCATCGGTATATCTGGCATGTCGGATATTTATTGTGGCCACGCCAAGATACCATTGTTAACAAATCCCTCTTTCGGCATTGGCGGGGTAAACGGCATCGTCGGCTTGTACCAGTTTTCCGTCAGTTGATTCTGACGATCTCTGCTGAGCGGCCTCGTTAATGATTTTACTAACTGCAGACAGCATTAATTCTGTCGATGGCTATGTAACAGGAAATGTCTTTGGTGATGATGCTGGTGGTATTTAATCGCCGTATTTGATCTCTAACCGACTGAGCTGCCTGCGAGGGCAGTTGTTTCAATCGATCCAGAGCAGCACTTTTAGCAACTATTTACAACTCGCATTTAACAACTTAGCGACGGTTGCAACGCGCGATCATCAGGTTGTGGGTACTTTTGGTGCGCTCGCAAATAATCCACGGAAAACATCACAAAGCCCAGTTCTATGCTATGTAATATTCACATGTACACAATCTTTTTTGCACATCGAAGCACGAGTCATTATTGTTATTATAAAATGTCAGGTCGATCTCTAAGGTAGAGTTGTGTTGTCAAGATTTATCACCGCAAATCAACAACTTGTCCCTCTTGATCCACAAGGGAAAAGCGAATATGTGACAGCCGATTATTATAGCACGGCAGATACACAGGTGCTGAGGGAGTGTTCAACCGCATAAGTCTGAGATTATATGGCAATGAAAGAAGTGAGTGTGAGCTTATGAACACTTATATAAATTTTAGTCTTTGCAGTCAACACTGAAATTCGTCGTCGAATTTCTTCATTGATTGATTCTATGTCGCACACGCCAGGGGGAAATTCAATGATATGCCACTACGGTTGGGATCGGATATTATGCTAACTATAATACAGTCGCAACGATATTAGTACAATCACAAGTGTGCGTGAGCCACCAGCAGTCACTGGTGCACATGACATCACACTGAATTCTGGTTTTGTGGATGAAATGGTGATCATCGATGTCACGCTCTTGTTTGTATTTACAACCACCTGCTTCACTGAATCATTGATTTCACGTAGCACACGCAAGTTCCCAATTGCTTCAGGACTCCTATTCGGTTTCGTATATATCTTGAACATGTTTATGCATCAACGAACGATATGTGATCCTGTCGATAAAATCATTAGTGAGCAGTTGCTGACAAATTGATACGGCTTCATTGATAACTCATGTTGTGTCTTTGCCCACATGAACTGAGCCCACAAGTATTTCCACAGTTCCCCAAGGTGCTGGCGTTACTGTTGTACCTGTTACCTTATAGGCTAGATTATTTGTCTTCTTCTTTTCCTGTGTACGTTTTCGTGTTACTGGAAGAAGTGCAGGTGCAGGTTGTTCTTGTGTATTTTTGTTGTTGATATTTTTGCAAGTTTTTGCCGTGTGACGTTTACTGGTGGAGATTTCGATTACGTTGAGACGCGGCTGCATGATCGAGCTATTATTCTGACTCAGTTGTAGGAGTTAATACTGGTCGATCCGAATATCCTTCAGTCGCAGTATCAAAAGTTAGTGGATACATACGTTATTCTTCTTGCCACATTATGTTTACGGACTGGTTGATATTCTCCTGTTTCATGCAGGACTTCCATACACTCTTGTAAGGCTTGAAGTGTTTCATCCGGAATTTTCTTTCTATCAAATCAAGTATATTATTATAAAAATAATAAGAATTAAACATCTTGACAGAGATATTTTAGTCCCAATTAATTCCATTTATACCCACTTGACTCAAACATTTTTTATGTCCTTTGATTGTGTTTTGATTGCTAAATCTGTCCAGTTGGGGTATATTAATTCCTGCACAGAAGGGGTCTCTGTTGATCCACTGGCGACCTTCTTCATTAAAACGTTGATTTTGATGCATCAACGACCGGTATTTTGGTGGTGGTGGAGAAAGGGATTCTTCAGGTTATTCGACGTCTTCTTTTCTTTTTGATTCCTGCCACCATCTCTGGAAAGCGTGTAATGACCTTTGCAGTTGCTTGTGTTGCTTTTTTGATAGCCTTGGTACGTATAGCTATTTTACAAACTGTTCCAGGTGCTTCTTTTATTCCAGAAAGTGATGCCACTTATTGTGCTGTGGCCTTTGTAGCCATTTTAATGTCCTCAGCACGCTCGGTGATTTCTTTTGTTGGTCAAACCAACGGTGCATATGTTTGTTCAAACCTAGCCGTGAGATTTTATAGTGCACTTTGTCTCGACTGTGACATATCTTTGATAAAATGTTTTGCGGATTTCTATCGCATCACGAATCAATTCGACGTGTTGGTAAGTAGCATCACGGCGTCGCTTTCCACATTCCTCTATGGTATCACTCCCATAAACGTTTTATATTATTAGTGTTTGTTTGTTAAATTAGTGTATCCAAACCAGTTCGATATTTACCCCCTCGACTGCAAGTTCCAGTCTAATCAATCATGATAGAACTATACGGGTCCAAGGTTATCCGCACAAACACGTCACGAAATTCATCCAACATGTGGTCAGCGTCAGACCAAATCCAATGAATATTTCCAAGACCATGCGCGTCAATGCTACAAAATATCATTAGCATATTACATTTGTCAATGAACACCTTTGGCAGATGTGTGTATCTTTGAGTCAAATCAATCTTTGTTTTTATGCCGTCCTCGTGAAAATATTTGTGAGGGATTGATTTGATTTTCAAGCATCACATCGTCCTACACCACAATATTATTTTTGTTTGCATCCAAATCTTTAATGGAAGAATATTCTACAACTGTAGAAAAGAAAGCAATGGATAGGGGATCTACCACTTCGCAAACGATCTCTTGATACTCAAGTATTATTTTAATATCTTTGATAAACATTATAGCACGGTTGATCATCAGCCGATGCTGAAATGACGTACAACATATCCCAGGTACAACCTATCGCAATGACGTACAACCATATTCAGAAACAGTCGTGCTTTTCCTGATCCAGCAGGGTCTATAATTAGTGCAAGAAATGAGTTTGAAAACATTGTTCAGTCATCATGCCTGAATGGTTTTGGTGTCGTTTGCGCAGAAAGTCAATGACAGACAAATCTTTGCTCTAGCCGAGAGTATCTGACGATTTTCTTTTGCATGATGCCATTGAATAATTGTCTGTGGTATAATATGATCATGTCTTTATAACGTGTGCGGTGTCACGCCAAAATACGTAACGCAAATACAAATCGAGTTCAAACACTTAATGGACGTGCAACGAATACGAAAACTTGTGTTCGATATGGAGCAAAACGTTTCACGTTTACAAGGAAAGCCGAAAACTGTTTTGCATTAGCAAAGTCACCAGAGACACCATGGAGTAAATATCCTGTGAAAATCATATTCCTGGATATAATTATTGTGGACCTGGTACACGGTTTGATTATAATAACCATCCAAGACTGATGAAACACCTATCAACCGCATCGATGCTGCATGTTACCGACATGACATTGCTTATAACGCATCTAATGCTATCCGTGGATCTGATTCATGACTTGATTGCGATTAGTTGAACATAGGGAGACAGAATCGCACTATGGGTCGTCAGAGGAGGAATAAAAGGCAAGATTGCATTGGGCGGTAAAACCACTGATTAAAAGTAAAAGTTATGCCAATAATAAACAATACAAATAAACAATGGACACAAGAGCCGGACACTATCCAAAATATACTACAGTCCACGTGGATATTGGAGAGGTGAAGCCGCCGTGGAACAATTAGTCATTGTAGCCAAGGTCACATATGGGATTAACCAAACATGGTTGGCCAAACGAGCGCTGTGGCAAATTTATTTACCAGTATCAATAAATATTTCACGGGGATGTGCAAACACCTAATGAAATGATTCAAGCAGATTTGATATTTATTCCACATGTTCGTGTCCGTAATCGACAAAGCCGATTCCGCACATTTAAATACGTGCTAACCATGGTCGATGTGACTAGAAGATACAAAGAAGCGGTGCCGTTGACAGCACAAGATTATGTAAATTCTGTAAGTGTCGCAGAAGCACTCGAGCTAATTTATACGCGGGTCAATCACATTGCCACTGTTGTTGCAAGCTAATCAAGGCAAATAAATTTTAGGATATGTGGCTCTGATTCTGGCCAAACACTATGTTCGATTACGTGTCGGACATTTCAGTGTACATCGGGACCTAGCTATAGTGGAACGATTTAATCGTACTCTTGCAGAAAAGTTATTCGGTCATCACTACTCAGTTGAATTGTAAATGAGGCTATAGTGGCCTCGGAGGCATGTTTGTTCGGAATTTGTATGCATCTAGAAATTAAGAAGTTGGGCAACAACGTTGTACAACTGACCCAATTTGGTCCGTGGATACATTCAGAACGGACTGATATTCCAAGACAAGCAACACGTTACAGATTGGGGACATCTTCACCTGGTGGGCATGCATTTGTGAGAGAGGAATTGCAAGTCGTTATAGGAAATACAGATTGCCACCAGGATATGTGCTGGGACGTTGATGCATTGCACTAACCAGTATCAATCATAAGTTAGTTCACAATGACATGATGATCAAACGTGTGAGTGGTGATTCCATCGGGGATTAGAAATTGTTAGGTACCGAGCAGGGACACATTCACCTTGATGCATCGGTATACACTCATGCGATGTTTCTTGCTTCCGATGACATTTGCCGTGTGTATGAATTCACGATAGTCAGGAAGACATTCCAGGTACAGTTTGTGTTTTAGATCTTTTTGCACTATCATCTTGGGAACATTTTTGGCCTTTTTAATGTTGTCGGGCCCAGCCCCAATACAGAATATTTTAGGTAGCTGTCCACGTACACTCGATTAGTTTGTTCGTCTTTAAACTTTCGAACCACCTTTTCATTGGCGTAACCAAACAACGGATGTTCTTTCAGATAATAGCTGGCATCAAACACATTTACCAAACTTGTTGGTGCCATGTCCGGTGGTGATATGCATCAGCAACGAGTCCGTGTGGTTGTTATACATCATCTTAACCCGATCGTGATAAAATTGTTTGATCTTGTCATATAAAATTCGTACAGCTTCGACAATTCGGACACGGACGAACCTACATAGATTGGTTTTGTCAATTTGAGTTTTGATTTTTTACTGTGAATGCCAATGAGTCCACCATCAAATACAATTTTTGGATTCTAAAGCCGGGTCTGCGATGAGCCTTCCTAGTTTGTCTTGCACACTATCACGGACAAGATCTACTAAGGTACGTTTGCACAGATTCTCCATGGCTTTCCCAACCACGGCATTATTTTTGAGTTTCAAAATGTCCTTCTCAACGTCAATAGAGGTCCGTATTCATCTGAATGTATGGGGCCATCCAAGCTTGCTGGCGAGGTCCAACCACTCCATGGGTCTTGGGCACACACATTCTCAATCACAAGTACAACTGCATATTTCTCACCTGCAGTTCATAGTTGTGTTTGGTCCTAAGACTGAGCACCTATTTAGTGCATTCAGTGTATTTGTAGCCGGATTCATCAAAGATCGAGCACTGATACGGGGACAACCATTTACCTTGTACCGAGAGCGCTTCAGGGGCCAGCGGATAATCGTTGTGTGCCTCACGGAAATGCTCAGGATATTCAAAGAAGTATCCGTGGTCACTGTTGATGTTATGATCGTGCACGTGTTTTTGTAGATCGATGTGTGCAGGATAGAACCGCTGTAATTCACTAACCGGAAGTGGTTGCATCATGGCCCACATATACAGATTATTTTTATGTAGGTACATGATGTAACTGCTGGGGTTAGCTGAGTCATATCAGTCCACGTTTGGGTTGTTGGCACAAGCGAACCTGTGACTTGACTTGGATATTCCACCACGAATTGATCGTTCGATAAACATATACAGATCAATGTCAGTGAGCAATTACAGCTCGATTTTGTTTTGGGGAAGGAATGCAAGCCAACCCATACCCGGCAACAAGATGTAATGTGCAGGAAATAGCATGTACACGTCCATGTCAGTTTCACGAAATTTCTCAAATACATCAGCAAGCAAGAACACATCCGTATGCATATCCAGTCGCCAAGATTTTTGCACTCGAGTATTGACCAAACTTTCTTTGCTTGTTCGTAATTTTCTTCTCAAATACCTTGCCCCGACAAAGATGAAAAAAAAAAAAAAACCCACAAAAAC
>JAECUM010044771.1:0-10392 GCA_016617855.1 Megalonaias nervosa | reverse complement strand
TTTCCATTATCTTGCAAAGTTTTGGAGTTATTCAATAGAAACAAATGGGAATGACAGATTGATAGAGGAACATACAACTGGCTCAAAACATTGAAAATAATGAAACTGAAGAATTGTGAATGGCAAAAGGTACATCATCTGAGCAACTAGTTCAAAATACATACTACATTTTATAGTACAACTTTAATGGGAGTTTTTGGACTTTTGCTCCAGAATTTAAAGTACGGATAATTGAGAGGTGAATTGACATAAAAATGGAGAAAAGAAACTAACAACATTAAAATGGATGAATTATGAACAGCAAGAGGCACATCTGCATCATTAGTTCTAGAGCCATGTAATGGAAACAAAAGGATGAATGACGGATGAATCAATGAACCGACAAACGGAAAAACTGTTAAATATGTTGAGACTTATGAACTGTGAATAGGAATAACAAAGGCATATCAGCACCACTAAGCAATTATATATACCAAATTTCTAAGAGATATATTAAATGGTTTTGGAGTTCTGCACCACAATAAAAGCATAGAAAATGGATGGAGGGATAGACACACAAATGAATAAACATAGGGATGATTAAAACAATCAAATTTTTGGGCCCCCATCTAGAATTGGGAATTTTCATCAGGAAACCAGTGTTCTGGGGAGCTTTAAACAGACTTGTAATATGTCACCTCCTAAATCTTGTCACTCATAACTTTTGTTGGAATCTATTAGATATCCCTTTACAGCAGATGAAACTCTTTGATGTTGTATACTAAAATAACCAGTATTTATACAATTTTAGATTTATATTGTATGGAAGTTATCTTTTTCAATAGCAGTGATAGCAGAAGCAGCTGTTTTTTCATAACAAGTTGTTAATAGTAAAAATATTTATGTTTATTCACTGAACCTATTAAAGCTGCATTATAATTACATGTAGTATGTTTCTCACTGTTATTGAAATAAATTGCCCTGTGACCATATGGCACAATTAGTTCATTTCAAATCAAATTAAAGTTCTTTGTTTAACAGCACAGAAATCTTAGTAGCATATTTACCAGCAGACACAAGTCAACAAACCAGAATACTAAACACTGTTTAAAACTATACTCCATTTTCAATATAAAAAAGCATGAAGAATATCCTAAGAAATATGACTGGGTTCATTAGAAAGTAAAGTAGTCACAAAGACATTCGGTCTTGCATGCTACACCAAGCAGACCTTGGCAGATGAATCTTGGGTCTTGTGTTGATTAAAAGCAATTAAAAGCACAAAAATGTGTATCAACCATTACCATTATATAGCTAGCAAATAAAATTTCTCTAATTATCACAGCAATACATATCCATCATTATGAAATTTGTGAGTTGTCTGTTCTCTATCAGATTTATGAAAGTGCATGTATATTGGAGAATCACAATATGCACAGAGTCCATGCCTGGGGTGATTCAGGTGAAATAGTCAACTTAGAGTCTGTCATTTCCCCCAATCTGCAATGACTTCCTGACATTTTGTTTCAATATTATGGATTAATCATTTTCCCAGAAGGAAGCCAGAAAGATAAACAAAGTAGTTTTATGATCTGTAGTCCATTTTGATTCTAATCTGATGACCGTAAACACCATATGTACTCGCTTATAAGAGGAGTCCAACTACAAACTGCACAGACCCAGATCTACCATTGCATAATGTGCCGACAAATCTGGATCTGTTCAGTTTGTTAGGAGTAATCAGAAGAACAAACAAATAGATCCTAATCTGCAAGCACATTATGATACTGCAGATCAGCATCTTTGTTGTTTGCAACTTGACTTGACTTATAAGAGAGTATAGACAGTACCCCAAAAATACCCCAAAAATACACTGCTATGGATTTAATGCCAAAATATACACTGCTATTTATGGATTTAATGCCAAAATATACACTGCTATCTATGGATTTAATGCCAAAATATACACTGCTATCTATGGATTTAATGCCAAAATATACACTGCTATCTATGGATTTAATGCAAAAAATTCACTGCTATATATGGATTTAATGCCAAAAAATACACTGCTATCTATGGATTTAATGCCAAAAAATTCACACAGAAACCTTGAAAAACAAAGGGAAAATTGAATTCTTTGTCCAGTTTGAAGCAAATTATGACTCAATTGGCATATCTAGGTCCATTATTAAAAAACATTAATCATTTTATCCAACAATACATTGTATAAACAGATGAAAAGAGGGTTTCTGCTATGAAAGCTGCTTTCAAAGTTGCCATTTTATGTTAAACAACAACTGTGACAATACAAAAAAGAAGTTTTAAAATGTTATAATATTTAATCATTTTATTAACATAACATGGAAATATGCAAAAATTATTCTGAACAGTCTATGCCCAGTTTCATTCCATTTTCATCAACATTGCTAATTCTGGCTGCAAAAGGTAATTATGTCTAGCTTTTGGGTCCAGCATGTACAATGTCTGATTATGATTAAATACGATTAACCAGTTTTTGCTGTGGAAAAAAAGTAAAATCAGTTATGATCTAGTAATACATGTAATGGATTGGAATGAAATGAGGGAAAAGTTATATTAAGCAAGTTTTACTAACTTTTGATTTGGATATTTCAAAATAAAAATTCTGAAGTCACCACGTGGCCCTAATTATTATTGGAGAATCATCCCAAGAAAACACTAAAACTGCAAAATTGAAGAATGGCAAACAGCAAATTTCAGAGAGTCCTCTTTAAGAGTGTAAGAACTTTGCTCCAAAAACAAAATGTGATCACCGATGAACTGATTGATAAACAGAAACATTCTTGGACAATAATTTCACAATCAAGTAGAATTCACAAGTTTAGCAATTACCCACTAACATTTTATGTACAGCCATTAATTTCAATTACTGATCAACTTCTTATTTTCTGGATGTCCAAGAACAATCCTTATATTTTAGTTAACACTGTATCAGTTTATAAAAACTTACCACATTCAGCTGTTACAGATGCTAACCCTCCAAAAACAAAAGGTTGCCAGTTTTTAGAACCCATCCAGATCCTGGACCCTTTTTCCACTGGAGGTGAAAATATAGTTATCTTTTGCTTTTGTAAGATTAGGTATATCTGAAATTAGATATAATCATGAATGATACATTATATAATCGCTTATCAGTCGAGTCAAACTGCAAACAAAGATGTTAATCTACCTTAACCTAATGCGCTTCAAGATCAGGGTCTACATACCTTTGTTCTACTGATTACTCCTAACAAACAGACCCAGATCTGCCAGCACGTTACAGGACTGCATATCTGAGCCTGTGCAGTTTGTAGTTGGTCCCATCTATAAGCAAGTATATAAGGTAGGATAGAATTCTACATATCCTCAACAAGTGCAAAAATTAACTTTAAAAATGCAACCAGCATGCTATCCAAGCTTATGAATCATTTTTCCAAAAGGTCCTAATAACCTGATTTACTTAAATTTTAAACAATGAAAGCGCTCATCAGTAAATTAACAATATTAAGTCAACACCATACCCACCCACCAGATATCTTCCGTTAGCCACTATGCTCTTTGCAGGCTGCATAATCATTGATGTAATTGAACCAAACATGTCTCTGCATCTAAAGACTGAAAACTGCATACATGAAAGCACAACAGCATATTTACAAAAATGTCTACACATAACCATTACCTGTGTACAAATAATGGCAGGCCACTTTTTAAAAAAATGTTCCAAAGGTACAGCACAGCCTCAGTCACACATTTCTGATCATATTCTTTTTACACATGCATTACAGCCAGGCTGTTGAAAATAAAGTCATGTTACCACTCACGTGCAATCTGATGCAATCACACTATCCAACCTTACATGTACATGTTCACTGGTGTGCAAATAATATAGTCTGTTTTACATAACAAAGTCTCCCTATCTGTCAATGGATATAAAAATCTAATTTCAGCAACCAGAATTGGAAAGCTTATAGAATATCTTATTATTCTCAATTTAATGAACAGCACGATGTCCAAATATCCTTTAACATTCACAATCATCATTTGCAGTAATTTCCTGTGATTTTATTTTGAAACAGACTATATAATATCAAGCAATGTCAATATTTTGAATGTTCATTACAGCTTGTAAAGAATAAAATAACTATCTAGTCTCTGAAATCAAATATAAAATTCAATTATAAAAACATTGTAGATGACTCTAATTTAGCATGTATACAACACCTATTATCAAAGCTTGGAAGGTTCTTGCTGTTCATTTATATGTACTGTAATGTAGTAAACATACTTAGTACACATTCCTGTAATAATGACACTCCTCTTTTTCTTCAAATCTTGCTTTAAAATATTAGCTACTAATCAGGGAACTGCGTTAGCTCAGTTGTTAGACCATCAGACTTGTAATCCACTGATGGGAATTTCAACACCCACCCGTGCTCGAGTTGCCTACTTCTGTGTGTTCTTGGAAAAAAATGTTAAACTTCCATTTCATCAACACTATAATAACAAAGAATGTGTAAAAAGCACAGTTTAAACCAACAAATATCATTACTAACCATATGCATCTCAATCCCAGCATGAATGGTAGTGAAGAATCAGCTGATAAAATTGGCCTAGTACATTATGATTTTTTCTGAGTCTACCACCACACATTTGGTTACCATTACCACTTTATTTTCTGGTATAAATCTCTAGAAAGGGATCTTACATGTGATATGTGTCATGTCCACCTTGGAGAAAGATCCAAACATTGAACCACTGTTTATACTCACTTATACATGTACTGGCAGATCTGGGTCAATGCAGTCTAATCAGTAAAACTATCAATCCTGATCTGCCACTGTGAAGAAAGATAAGGTCTGTGTTGTTTGCAGTTGGACTTGTCTTATAAGCAAGCATATATGGTGACTGTTCTAGGATGTAAATACACCTGATGTGGGACACTGATGTGAACATATATCTGATGGAGGACATTGATGTGGATATACCTGATGGGGGACGCTGATGTAAATACACATCATGGGGCCATTGATGTAAATACACCTGATGGGGGGCACTGATGTGAATATACCTGATGGGGCCAATGATCAAATACACCTGATTGGAAACATCTTTAATGATTTCATCAGTGCACACAAAAAGAGTTTCACCTGGTGAAATTTTGCCAGATAAGAATACAGTGCAAGTATTGCAAGTGATATGATGGATACTGTATTATATTAGTTATTTCACCTGTCATATTTGTACATGAAAATGTCAAATGAATTTCTATTTCTGATATTAAGGTGAAATCTACAAGGTCTGTTCAACAAAAGAAAATTGGGTTGGGGAAATTACTCTCAAGCTGAAAGCAAAGGTTGGGCATTTTTAAAATAGTTGGGGAGATTTCAATAAAAGTAAAGAAAGGTTTGGCTTGCAAATATTTTTAGCGATATTTGCACATTCAGCTGATTTTTTCCTGTAATTTTTCAGTATAAATTAACATTAATCATGCAAAGGATTTTCCTAAAACAGACAGTGGATGTCCATCTGGCAAAGTATATTTGATGCAGTCTTTCACTACCTGCATATACATTGGTTTCAGTTACAGTTTGCAAAATATAATGATGCATAGGTGGAAATGTTTTGGAGCTGCATATTTACTTTTATGAACTGTACAGAAAAAATATACGCTTTTTTTATTCCCCTATTATACCTACATCTGTAAAAGTTTATGAATATAATTGGCTGAACAGATTTGAGCAACAGATGAAAATTCCATATAAATGTTTTGAAAGTTGAGGCAATAACTGAAATTGCTGAATAATATTTATTATGGTAATCTGGAGGTAACTGCAGTAATACAAAGCAACCAGAAAAATCAGCTGGGAAACCAGTTTTTTTAAGTTGTTTGCCCTGGGATAACCATGGATTTTGACAATTTTGTTTTACCTCACAGTATGTAAACTTAATTCATCCATTTTTTAATGTTAGAATGTTGAGTATACATGGATTTTGAAATTTTTTAATCTTGGTTGTGAAAAAAGGAGAGATAAAAGAGATTTGGTTTCTTGATATATGGGAAATGCATTAATGAAGTGCTCACCTAATGCAAGAATCAAGGTCAGTTACTTCCCCTGACACCAATAAATCGCCACACTAGTTGTTGTTGTTGTTGTTGTGGGGCTTAACGCCATTTTTCAGCACATGATAGGCTATACATGGCGGCCAGTATTAATGGTGGAGGAAGAAACCGGGAAATCCGCGGAAAGAACCACCGACCCACGAGAAGCTACTGGCAAGCTTTCTCACATATCCACATTTGCCGAATCTTAGACTTGAACCAACGCAGACAGAGGTGAGATGGCAGTGATCCGTAACGGACAGCGCTTTAGACCACTCGGCCACTCGGGGCTCCCGCCACACTAGTAATTATGGTCCAAAAAATCTCATCTTCCTTTTAGTACATCTCTGACTTTATTTCAGTAATGCTTTCTTTATCAAGAATATTCTTCTGCCACAAGATCAAAATGTGTGTATAACCCAAAATAAAAAATATAAGGTTTCTAAATCTGAATCATTGCATATATCTTTTCTTCTTAAATTTCAAGACAAAGTCTAAAACAACTTAACAGTCTCTTTCATGCAAAAGCCTTGCATATTTGCACTACTGAAATAAAAAAATTAATCAGTTATTTAATAATAAAAATAGTTACTCAATTTTATCATGTCCTGTCATACTGTAAAGTTGATACTTACTTTATAGGTTATTTATTTTTAGAAAAATAATGGAGATCTACATGGCCATGATGACGGTGGAGTATTGCCATTAACTGATGTTGCTAAAATTTACTGGTCCAGTGGTGGAGAACAATACCATTATGTGAAAACGGATATGAGCAGTTTGCAGTTGGACTTATAAGTGAGTATATACATTAATTGTCACAAAATCAAACTGTATACCTTTCATAAATGATTCTCTTCTATCAAGTTATTTCCTTTGTAAAAGTAATTAAATGTTCATTTTTTTTTCCATGTATGCTCTGGGTTTATATTAAGATGTGTGTTTGCAGAATTCAAACTGATCTTTTTCATTAAATTTCTCCTGTATTCTGAAAATTCACCCTTTCATTTAAAGGAAGGGCGAATTCCTTGCTACCATTGCTTTGTAGACTGCTAGAAAAGATTCTCCAAGCTTATTTTCACATATGCGCTGTGACTGAACACTGAGATTTTATGATATTTACTGACATGTTTGAGGTGAATCTCCTTTCAAGTTCAGTTGGTGCACATCCATGAATAACCTAGCATAATGGACTCCTCTATTTCACTGTCAGGTTTTAAATCTATATGGATGTTATTATCAGGTCATGAAAGGATGTCCATGAATAGTTTGGTTCTAAACCAGCTACATACATGTGCTGATTGCCGAGTCTATTCTACAAACGAAAATTAATGGAAGACATTATCCATGCCATTAGAAAATGGCAGCATTTTCTGAAAGAAGGTGATTGAATGCTGAAATAAAGGCTGGACTTGAAAATACGTGTGATTTTCATGCATTGCTGATTTTTCAGCACAACTTTTTATAAATCATATAGAATACTGAAATTGCATGTGTAGGCCATTAAAGAGCCAAACACTGATTAAATGAATAGTGCCAGGTCTACAAAGAATACTATATGGTTTGTTTCACCTAAAACGACAACACAGTCGGTTAAGGTTAAGATTAACTCTAACTTTTAAACAAAAAACAGATACATTATTCTTACTTTTATATCTGAACAAAAATGACAATTCTTAAATTTGCCTTATACATGTATTAAAAAATATTGATCCATATTCGACTGTTAAGAAACGATGTCAGCAGGGTTTGACTTGATAAAAAAGTATCTAAAAGAATGTACCACAAACATTTAGTTAATGTGTAAAGAAGGACAAAGCATAAATGGGTTGCTTCTGAACTACCAAGAGATATATATATATGTGTGAGTATATATATAATCACACATGCCACACAATGTGGAGATACAGGTGTCCATGGATTCTTGGCAAACAAAAGAATTAATCAATTAATTAATTAATTAATTAATCACCAGTTAATCTGAAACCAGATATAAAGCACTGCACAAGATGCAAGAAAATCAGCTAGAGGCCTATTCTATGATGTGTGATTGCAGGAGTCATGTCAACTTCTAAGCTTACAGTGGCAAAATATGAACCAATTTTTAAAATCACACATCACACCTTTAGGTTGTAAATGAATCCCTTCAAAATTTGGAAAAATTCTTTTTTTTTTGTATGGAGGTGAGAATGTTGGCTTTAATTTCTTTAGTTCTAGAACAAATTCTGTCATGAAAAACATTCTGAAGTGTTATGATAAGCCCAGTTCACAACTTCCTGATGCTAGGTATTCAAGGACAAGGTCCAATGAATTGCATCTATGTGTACTCTGATGTTTAGTGATGCATCCAGTTTTGTCAGGTTGATATTTGTACCTGTATGAATTGGTACATTAACAACCAGATGAATCTGTTTTAAATTAACTAAAACTCACTTATAATTGATACAGAGCAATGATCTTACAAAACCAGAAGCAATACAAAACATTCAATTATTAGAATGATACAGTGCATCCAACTTAGTGCCCCATTGTCTCTATATTGGCCAGTTATGGAAAATCAAATTTAACATAAACAAAAGGCTTAGGTATTTTGCATACATTATCACTGACAGATTTCTTTTGAAAAAAAAAATGAAGCTGTAGCTTTGATTTTAACTTACATGAAGCAACAAAAATTTATTTTAATAAATATTTTTATTTTTGTAATCCCCATTTTTAAAACAAGATTTATTAGTACCCATAATACAGTGAATCACTCTGTCAATAAAACTTTCATTTTAAAGATAAATTACAGAGACATGACCATCTTACACAAATATGCAACATTTTTTAAAAACCAAAATTAAATACATATGTGCAGTTTCAAATTTATAATGCTGTTATGGGCATTTGCTAGAGACACCATGCTGCTTTGTGTTATGGTTAGCCATCCTGTAAACCATAATGACAGCATGGACTGCTAAAGTATAATTATTGATGTTCATTTATCAAGTATTTTTATGTACCATATATTTACTTATAAGTCAACCCAACAGCACAGAGCCACATCTGCTGTCGCATAATGTGCCGGTAGATCTAGGTCTGTGCAGTTTCTTAGGAGCAATCAGTAGTACAAACAACACTGATCTGCAGGAGCAATATGCTATGGCAAATCAGGGTCTTTGTTGTTTGCAGTTTGACTTATAAAGCAAGTATATATGGTAGTACAAATATTACGCTGAGCAAGACACCAGGGGTGGAAAAATGGATCTGGCACTACATAAGTAAATATGGTCTGGTAATGCAACCATAGAGCTGGCAGGGCTGGGTTTATGTAAATTGCAAAATCTTCATGAAAATGTTTGTTTCCTTCAAAAATATATAATGGATCATGATGAATGTCACTGTACCTCTGCATGTCGATAAACTCATATTACCATTTGTACAAAGTGCAATTTCTTTTGAAATACCATAAAAAGGATCTTGTGCCAGCACAGGGTTTGACTCTCCTTGCACTCGTAACTGACATTCAACAACTCCATGCAACGGACAGCACAAAGTTTGGCATCATAACCACTAATGATACTAACGGAGGTGTTCAGAAACATGGCTTTCTTGACCCCACATGGATCTGAACCTAGGATCTCTAGCATCAGAGGTCAGTGCTAACCATTAGGTCACCAACCCTGCACACGAAAGTGTATATAGGCACAACTGCCCATATTACCTGATACATGATGATGTGACAATAACTGATAGATACTGATAAAGCCTTTATTAAAGGAGATAGTCACAGCAGAGCATGAGACTTCTAATTTAAAGGTTGTGGATTCAATATTCATTCAGACCAGCCCTAGTCAGCTGCTTCACTGTGCATCCTTGGGAAAGGGCACTGAGCTATGATTTCTTGGGCACAATGCATCCATTAATGTGTTGAAAGTCAAACTAAAGCCAAGAAAAATAAAATTATGAAAGGAGTCTCCCCACCCCACCCCCCATGAGAATGAAAAAGTCTAGATTTTCTGTCGTTCAAACCCCGTTTTAGATATTCCCATCCTTACATAAGTGTCCATATATCTCTAAAAATGTGATAATAAAACATTCTGCAGTATTCATCTGGTTGGCTCCACCCTCACCCACCTCAACACTGAGCGTATACTGGCACTACATACGAAGATGTGGTAGTACATGCTGTGGGTTTAGGTGTGAAAGCTTGTCTTCTCCTGTGTAATACTAAAATAGATTTGGACCCACCAGCCCTGTATTCACTGCCAATATACCAACAAGTAGGTCTCCGCTTTTTTTTTTTTTTTTTT